>JALPQI010022637.1:0-19081 GCA_025490895.1 Thaumatotibia leucotreta
AATAAGTACTTTTCGAGTTACAGGAAAATTTGTGATAATGACCTTATAAGCAAACAAAATAAACCACATGTAAAATACGCCGATTATACCTTTGACACGCCGCTGTCATAAATTTGCTAGTCGATTAATTACTTCAATTACAAAATTTTCTTCGGTTACCGCAGTTATTAATCATGAAATAAAACTATGAAAAATGGATAAACTCAAAACGCAGACCACGAACCCTGCAAAGTGTTTGAAACGTCGAACTGAAGTTTACCCTTAACTGGGCAGTGTATATTAAAAGATTATTATTAATATTTTAATTTTTATTTGTAAATTTATAATTCTGTAATTTTTGTACTTAGGATAAGGTAGTAGTTAAGACTAGTTTTAAGGTTATAATTATTTGCAGTGCCCTTACAGGGTATCATATCTGACATGTATTGTATTTTATACGAAGTTGTGATAGCATGAATAAATGAATATGAATATGAAAGATACATACTTTTTGACCCACTTTTTGTATTTTTTTAAAGACAGAATTTTCCGCTCTATACAGCGGCGAGGGAGCTAGTTTTTTAAATTCTGCCAAGTTAAATTTAATGACTATACGCGAGAGAGCGATCCGTTTTTCATAGTTTTCTTTCATATTTTAGTCCAACTGGTTTTTGACGGATCTGTCACTAGGCACTCCAGACCAGGTAATAACTGAACACAATGCAAACACATCTCATTCACGTCCAGACAGTCGGAACCCGCCGGCTCGGAGAATTGAAAATCCCGATTTAAACTGTGAACCTGGCTTCGATCGGGGGTTAAATTTGGTCCGCCGTAGACCACTTGCCTAGTAGACAACAATATCAAAACTATATTTAGATTTAAGGGACTAAAAAAATAATGATCAAAATTGGTTCACCCAGTCGAAAGTTCTGAGGTAAACAAACATTAAAAAAAAACATGAAATTCGAATCGAGTGGCATTGTTTTAAAACACGATTTACGAATTTCACGATAGGAAGTGTTTTGGCCGTGTGGTGTGGTGACGGCAGTAAGAATACATTTGTCATCACCCCAACTCCTTCTGCGGGTGTCGTAAGAGTCGACTAAGGGATTGAAGTGTCACTGACCATTATTTGATAAAAGATTGATGATGGGCAGCAGCGTCATCATAGTGGACACATTACTGCGATCGCCAATCCGCATGCCCAGCGTCGTGATTATGGGCATTTCCCTCCTAATGCGTCTATACGCATAGTTAGTAGGAGAGGCCTACGTCCAGCAGTGGACTGATATAGGCTGATGAATTGATGATGTGATGTGTGTTTTAAATCGACACGATTTACGAATGTCGTTTTTGCACGTGTCTCGTACGACGTTTTTTAGTACAGATAGCCCTCCGAAGTTTTGGACCTGACGTAAAATGACCCACTTCTCGCACTAGAGCCTAAAAAAGGCACCATCTGTAGTAAAAAACAGGATTTTAAGTACGGTTGTCATAAGGAGTCTATAGGAAGTCGTTCCGTGGCCGGAGCCGTCGGCTATTTTGAAACAAACGCGGCGGCATGCATTCGTTTTTACTTTCTATCCGCAACCCGTGGAGTCCCCGATTGTATTGTAGTACTTAGATCGGAGATTGTAAAGTCAAGGGCTTCGAGTTACAATTTTAAGGCTGAGCCACACCAGCTGTGAGTGCAACACGTGCACGTGGCGTGCTCGTTGTGCCTTCAGAAATCGCATGGAGCCATACAGGGTGTTTTTCTTCATATGCTATAAATTAGGTTAGGTTATTTAGTTCAAATATAATTTATTTCTCTAAGAAACTAGTGTTTAAACTCTTACTGTTAGTAAGTTATTAAAAAATTAGTTTAATGACTGAACAAGTGTATTGCAACCTTTATTACATTCTAATGTTACTTATTTTGACATTGTGCCGTCAGTCACCTGAGATTAACTTTTATTTTATTTTTAAGGTTCTCTTTTCATTTATTATGTATGAAAACAAAAAAAAAACTTTTTTATCGAATTTCCAAAAGCCGATATACCAGAGAACATTATTAATGTCCCAAGTAACTTGTCTAATTTACCGCAAATCGAAACAAACATCCTGTATAACCCACGGAATCTACTGTTTTTGCTTACTCCTTATTAAAAATCTCATATCCAGCTAAAGAAAATGTTTAAGAAAGGTTTAGATATTTTGGTGTCGTCACATTTAAGTTGTTCTGTTATTAATTATTTGAGTACCAACCTTTTATGGACTAGGTGGCCCTAGTACCATTAAAAATGTGACATATATACAGGCAGACAAACAACAGAAAGATCTTAGAAGGTTTCCTTATGTTTTGGAAATACGAAACTTTTTTAGGGTGCTCGAATAAATATGCCATATTTCTTTGTTCTTATCGCAAATTCAGATACGAGTATAAATTGTATTCGCCCACGTAGCTACCTATTTATAACTTGAAAAGATTAAAGATGAAAATACGAGTGATGAATTACTCGAATTTCTACATATCCATGGATAAAGAAAGATGATTTCTTTATTCTGTTAATTTGCTGCTTATATTTTAACTTTGAAATTTATTATAATGGTATGGAATCTTCTATAGGTAATGGAGGCTGAGGCGACTTAAACTAAAACAAATTTTAAGACAAACGTTCTGTTAACTATTATCGGGGAAAAATCACGTGTAAAAACCTTGAATACTTCTAAATTAAGCCAATATATTTTTTATCGGTTATTATTTTCAAAATAAAAGCCGTAATCATAAATATATAGGTATATTAAAACGATGAAAACTTTAATTTAACCTCATGATAAAATGATATTTAAAGGTCTTTGAACAATAAACTAAAGGGAGCGGGAAATATTTATCGTTCGATACATTTCCGTCTTCGAATTGTCGCCATATTTGATTTGTCTTTCTTTTTTTCAGTAGTAAATTCATGTAAAATTAGAAGTTTAAATATCAATAACTTTATTTATTTGAATTTGCTTTATGTTTCTAAGTAGAAAAAGTACAGTACACATCATATTTCTTAGTAACCCTCGCAGTGCTCAAACATACAATACTGGGAATCCTCTCAAAGAACCCAGTTAATGTCAACCGGCAGTCATTTGTTGGTAACCGAGTCGGGAGATGCATGCCGGTAAATTGCGGGCTCACGTTTCAAAGGAGAAACTGGTTGTAATTTGACGATTTAATCATAATCATGTCGTTACCGGCTGTGCTCCCTTTATACTTTCAAGTCACTTGACTTGCGTATATTGGTGAATCAACTTTATTCTGTCTGTTATTGCCATGGTTACGGTCACTTGACTCACGCTGTTTTTATGCAAAATTATACTACTTAAATTAAGCAAACATGCATGTAGTCGATGTTTGTAGGTGGCCCACCTTTAACACGAGAAAAATGCATGTTTGCACAGTTTAAGCGGCATAGTTTTGCATAAAACCAGCGTGACTTAGATTATCGTAACCATGGCAATAACAGACAGAAAAAAGGTGATTCATTCACCCATATATTTTTTGGGATTTTACGTAAATAATGATAATAATCTTTGGATGAGGCCTATGTCCAGCAGTGGACATCATTCGGTTGATACGAGATCGATGATGATTATGAGGTCATCATCATTGTATGGCTATGAATAATCTTGATAACTATTGTGTTCGTAAAAGCTATTCATATGTATTAAATTAACAAAACAATATTTTGGAAAACAACAGCAACATTTGTATAAACAAGCACAAAAGCAAAATTACCTCGCATTATTTCACAATACTAGGGAGTATTGTGAAATAATGCCGCCGTTGTTTACCAAAATAAAACACACAAAACCCGACTTGACCTCACTCCATTTAAAAACCAGATTTAGCCACAGTACTAAATTACCGAGTAAACTCCAAACTTCCCGGCAAAATAAATCCAACTTTAAATTCAACTAGCAGGTGTGAACGAGGCACGAGGGGCAAATTACCAAATTTGTTAAGCATATAATATATTGCTTCCATTTATAATTAGCGGGCCGGGCGTTATTAATAGGGTACAGGTGTCTGTTCATCCCCCGCAAGTCAGGATGATAGTCTGCTTGATTGACGGCGACTCAAAAACTGGTTCGTTTCCCTTAGAGTGATGGCAGTATTGATGCCTCGTTTAGGTGTTTGATTGCACAGCGTTAATCCAATTTTAGATTGGTTGTCCCTTAGGCACTGGACTAGTGGACTCACCTGCAATACTCGCCCGTTAGTGATAGCTGATAGCTGGGCGAGTATAGCCGTGTCTCTTTTATTTCCACGGGAATGCGTATTTCTTGTTCATGTTTATAGCCGATAGTTCATAGCTTAGTAGCTATATTATAGTAGTTACAATGTACATACCTAGTAGCTATATTATTACATTATATAGTTCATAGTTTAGTGATTCCAGTATTGATGCTTCGTTTAGGTGTTGGATTGCACAGGGTTAATTCAATTTTAGATTGTTTGTCCCTTAAGCCCCAAGCGTAGATTACTTTCCGGTAGATTATATTAGTATTTTTCAAATTAATTCATTTTCAAAACAATATAGTGAGCCGCAATTTAAAGTTCGCCTAAAGGAATTGTGGCTGTCTACATTATTTTGAAAGTGAAAAGTTTGGTAGATTTTATATCACCATGCTAATGTCAAATCACGAAATAAAAGTGACATTTTACACAAGTTTTAGATAGAAGGTGCTCGCATGTATTGCTTGGCCTTAGAGCATGGTCAAAGGCGCCTATCCTTATTATTGCATATATACCAGAGAAGTTTGACCAATATCTACTAGGAGGTTGCCGACAGGTTTGAGCATCAGCCGCGAAAGCTGACATACGTGTGGGTTTGAACCCCTTGGACGGTAAACTAGACTTTTTTTTTTCGTTATATGACATCTAATATGTACAATTAAGTGATATTACACAACATCGATGATAATATAAAATGTTTTTTGAGAATGATAGGATGTTCCATATAAAACAGGCTAAATTACGAGTACATCGAAGTGCTTATATGACCCCAATAAAATTTGAT
This sequence comes from Thaumatotibia leucotreta, assembly GCA_025490895.1. Taxonomy (NCBI): domain Eukaryota; kingdom Metazoa; phylum Arthropoda; class Insecta; order Lepidoptera; family Tortricidae; genus Thaumatotibia; species Thaumatotibia leucotreta. Next base: position 5,034 of record JALPQI010022637.1, read on the forward strand.
CCGATCCTGGCAGGATCGCCATGTAAAGTGAGGGTTCGAAGTAGAGTTCAAACGAGTGTTCAACTTAAATTAAATTTATTACTGCACTAAATACATGGGTAGACCAGGCTTATGTAGGTCCTGTGAGCTACGTACATGACTATATCTAGTACAGACTACAGTACATAATATAGGTACAAAAACATAAAAAGTCAGCAGAAGGGTAAATTATTTTTAAAGTTCCGTTGTAATTCGAAGAAACTGAGTGTGGGTGTTCGCCCACTCATTGGCCGGAAACAAAAATTACTTAGTTAATTGAAAAATGTAAGGCTATGTTACTTTACATAATTACATTATTTTTAAATGGTCGTTACAGCACCTACGCTCACATAAAATAATTTAAGCTTATGAAAAAATTTACTTGAGTCTAAGTATAAAATGCTTTGAAAAGTTTTGTCCCTTCATTAAGTCAACACGCAAGTAGCGTACTATTTATTGAAGGTAAAAGCACACCGAATGCGTGTGTATGCCACGCAAGCGGTGTGAAATCTAATATGACTTTTCATTCACTACAAAGCGCACGCCAGGCACACGCGCACGTGCACGGGCTGCTCACGCATCCGGTTTGTCTTTGCAAAAGAGTCACTTGAAAAAGAAAACTGGGCGTACCTGTGCCGTGTGGTGACGGCAGTAAGAATGCATTTGTCACCACCCCAACTCCTAATGCGGGTGTCGTAAGAGTCGACTAAGGCATTGACGTGTCACTGACCATTATTTGATAAAAGATTGATGATGGGCAGCAGCGTCATCATAGTGGACACATTACTGCGATCGCCAATCCACTTGCCCAGCGTGGCGATTATAGGCATTGCCTCCTAATGCGTTTATACGCATAGTTAATAGAAGAGGCCTACGTTCAGCAGTGGACTATCATAGACTGACGATGTTAAGGGCTTACCTTAAGAACATTTTTGGGCCAATAAGGGCACTTACAAATATATCAACATTGAGCCAATTCGAAGAGAGACACTAGATATACTAACTAATGTGTCATCGCTCATCTATAATGTTTTACCACAGTTCCCCAGAGACCTGTTTCCAATTGGTTGAAACATTCAAAAAGGTTACAATAAATGCGAAATTTAATTAAAAATACATGTCAAGCACGATCGCTTCATATCAGCTTTGAATATCTTAATAGCGTGCGCATTCAAAGCTTGTTTGCTCCAAACGACAGCACGCTTATTATGAATGACTGCAACCCTACCGAATTTGGAACACCTACCTTCTTCACCTGTCCTATACACATCGATGGCTTTTACATTCGGCTGTATAACCATGTCGTGCTATGAGCAGTACATTATTGAAAGCAATCACGTTGTGAATCAATAAAAAAAGGTAGTAAGTGAAGATGGACAGGCAGTAAGGTACGTCTTTTTGTAGTTGAAGGATTGAAGAGTCTACCAGGTGTGTTTGCCGCGATTTGCTGATCAATTATAAGTGATCTAGCACATCTGCTTTGGCGCTAACTTTTATAATTGGATTCGTTAGACTTTGATGGTCTGATGCACTCAGTTGCTTAAATGTTTTTATTGGAGTTTACTAGTATGAGTAATGGTAATCGCAACTAAAGCTACCCAAAGATATTGCTAACAGATTGCCAAATGTGGTACGTAAAAATATAAGGCCAAAGTATCGTAACAGCAAAATGCTTGGCTCATTTTCATAGGCACATTTCACAGGCGATGATTTATGGAAAATATAAAGCTATTATAATCATCAAATAAAAAAACTGACTGCAAACGATTTCTCCAAGATTGGTATCAGACTTCAACTTGGTGCCATCGGGACCATCTCGGCATATAATCGTTCAAACAAAAAAAAATCTTTCACGATTCTGGGAGATATGGAGTAATATACATTCAAAAAGTAGTAAAGACAAATTAGTCGAATTGAGAATCTCCTCCCTTTTTTTAAGTCAGTTATTATAAAATTGATTTGCCATCAATATCCACAATGGATTTTATACAAAAGTATGCGTCACTCAAATCGATTTTCAACCGAAGAAATTTAGGAATATTCTAAAATTCGCTAAATATTAACCAAAATCCAAGCAAAGCTCGGTAACCGGCCATTCATAATTGCCTCATATCTCACCATCAATACGCCAAAAAACATTTTTCTCAAAATTAAACCCAAGCGAATACACAAGCAGAAACCTAATTAAGATTGCCGACAATAATTTTCCCTTTTCACATACTTATTACAGTTGATGGTAATCTCCGAAGCGGCATTGTCCGAATAACATATAACGGACAATGATAAATGGGTCCGAGTACGCCGTTGATTAAACGGCCTCTTCATACGGATTCTTGACTTCATTAGTCTTGAGGTCATAAGGGGTCGTTGGATGCTAACTTTAAGCGCGAATTTTAGGTAGGAAAATATTTTTTTCTACTCCCGTACTTTTAATTTTCATTTACAGGGCCGTGAACACACCTTTAAGCCTTTAACTTATAGATATCAAGTCAAGTCTATATTGTCTATTCCCTATAAACGCATCCGGGCATACACGCATAAAATAAGTGTGTGGTCGTAGAAGAAGTATAGTATGCATCATAACATTGTTTAACATAGTCAAAAAATACTCGTGCTTCGCCTCACATTGTTACCCACGCCACTCACCTTTTTTGACCTCTCTTAAACAACGGTTGCATAAAATACTATTATCAATCTTTAGGGACGTTCTTTTTCATAGAATACTCATCCATATTCACCTACCAGAGGGTATAGTAGTAGTATATCTTGTGTTCGACAGCAACATGCAACCATCACGGTGGTACCACTCTTTTTAAATCGAAAAGAGACGTGTAACTACGGGGATACAAGATCTGCTAAGACCGCAAGTATTATAACATCGTATTGTTTTATTTTGTAATGGATATTTGACTAAAACCTGAAAAACCTGAAAAAATGCGGAGAGTTAATTATTTCTTTTAGGCTTTTGTGAGTTAAACGAGCCAGCAAAATCTGTTTTTATGGATAATCATCACCATATCTATTATTGCGGGGTACTCAGAAACGACTTTGAACATCCTCGTTAATCAGCTACTCGAATCATCACGTCTAATATCCATAAGTAGGTTGAATCATCGTCAAAAATTTCCTAAGAATAGGAGTAAACTTGTTTTCCGAAACAAAAGAGGGTATCAAATATCATATAATATTGCCAAAACCCTTCGGTGAAGGATAACATAGTAAGGAAGCCATGCTAATCCCGATAAGATTTCTCCCTGTGTGCAGATTCAATATACATATTTGAAATTCACAAATATCTTGTGTTTCACTGGAAAAAAACAATAGGAAATCACTACATAATATAGGTAAAACAAAGTCGCTTTCCACTATGTATGCTTATATATCTTTAGAACTACGCAGCGGAGGATGATGTCATGAAGTATGGGACATGACAGGAAAGTACCTAGAACATCATAGACATGGTATTTTGCACAAAGAAGACTTTTAAAAATAACATATTGTCAAAATTACCCTCTGTAATATTTCAGGTACTTTCCTTTCAAATCCCATAATTTTAAGACGCATCGCATGTATCCTCATGTATATGCTTATTAGTACATTATACAATCATAACCAAAATTCACGAACAACAACACAAAGATTGTAAGATTATTTTTTTGTAAGAGCTTAGGATGTAAAAATAAATCCATGTATGAGGATTATAAGACGGTGTAGTAAGAAAAGTGAAACTATATGTGACAAACTATATAAGTAAAGAAATTATGACCAAAACGAGGGAACAAAAACACACAAAACAACAGTTCAGAACATGTGGCACCGAGTATAGAGACTGTGAAAAGGTATCAAATGTTTACGTATTATTACGGCTTTTAAACCCTTTTCTAACTAAGATAGTGGAATTATTATGTACTGTAGTGACCTTTATTTGGTGCTCGGACAAAACATCTTGGACTAACAATAGGAATTATCTATTAAATAACTTCTTTGGAATAAAACAGGGATTTTATTTCTTTTGCTAACCTAAGCTGAAAATCGGCTTACGATTTGTTGATTAAGATCTTGTACTGAAAGCCACAAAGTATAAAAAATCACTGGACAACTGTTGTCTAGTGATTTTTTATAGTGATAGACATATGTACAAATGTCTATTATGTACAGCCAGCACAGTATAAACAGCCACGACCAAGGAACACAATGACATATTTGTGATAAATAAATACACAAAAACTGCCCTCGCCGGGATTTTAACCCGGAACCTCCACCTTCTTAGTCAGTATCACTACCAACTAGGCTACGGAGGTTAACAGAATTTCGTTCTTAAATAGGATTTAAGCAACTTGCTAAAAGCAAGTCTCCCAATCCGCCATCTTTGTTTTCCAATGTTGCCACGTTTTATAAAAACAAAACGAAATATCCCCGCAATACCGGGACCCCCAGAGCATTATCTAAGAGCAAATATTTACCCTGCTGAATAAAATCCACCCTCTTTTGACAGGTAATGGTACACGCGAAATGGTTCTAATTTATTTGGAGAGCTGATAACATTAATGTACAAACATTGATAAATTTAATTTTAGATTTATATACGTTTCGGAACGTGTCGCTCGCATTATTTCTTTTGAAATGTTTGGTGGTAAATTATACTTGAATGTTGAAAAAACAAAAAGGAATTGAGGACATCTTCCGTTTACGATTTTGAAGGCGATTGGAAAATATAATACGATATTAAAATGTTCCTACATTCTTGTCGAGTAACGATAAATTTGTAAATTAATAACAATATGATCATTGATCATATCCAAGGTGTACTCGCCCGTACAATCCAAAAGCGCCCTCTATACTAATTCACTTGAATAAAACAAACAGTATCGATGGCTTACTGAATGATATATATTAAAAACGAAATCTTAGACCAACTTATACAAACTACGGGAGACAACTGATAGTGGCATTTAGTTGACGCTCAGCGCCATCTGTTGATAGGCAGAGGTACTAACATAGTGGTTTAAAGCGCAAACACAAGGTGTTATAAATCGTTGGGGATAGTGCCATTTTGCGTAACTACCACTCCATGTACCCTAAATACTGTGTATCTGTATGCTTAGCACATGATTGGCGCGACAGTATCTCGCCGCGAGATAGTCTATCCGTCCCTCTTTTGTTAATATAGCTAGTGAAGGACATGAGATCTATCTCGCGGCGACATACTGTCGCACCAATCATGTGCTAAGCCTGCTGGGGCATTCCATGGGCTATCCCGTACAAACGCGTGTGGGTATATTCCGATAATATGAGTTTTCTTCCGAGTTATTAGTTTTTTTTTGAGCAATTTTGGAATATTCAAGTCACGAAACAGAACTTTGATAAACCCATAATTTGGGAAAAACCGTGTTTGCAGGGTGAGGCTCCAATGACGCGGAGCGGAGTTGCGAAAAATTTACCAATTACATTCTTCAAATTCGAATTCGAAACACTGTGATGCGGTCTCATTGCCGAGCTCCCACAGCTCCGCTCCGCTCCGCATCATTGGAGCCGCACACTTGCGTGGGATGCATCTAGAACGCATGATTTTTTATTTGCCAAGAAAAGGGCTAAAGTGACTTTTAACCCAATGGTAAGGGTACTGGTTCTACGCGTTGAATAAGTTTAATTTGATCAAACTTGGTCTATTAGAGCGTTGATTGGTTCAGCCCGTCTATGCACTTCTTGAAGTCTGTCGAATCGCAGTTTTACACTTTTGGTGGATAGGAGTAACGATTTATACCAATTTTATATTACCCATATAAATATATGCCGTGTGGTGACGGCAGTATGAATATATTTGTCACCACCCCAACACATCCTGCGGGTGTCGTAAGGGATTGAAGTGTCACTGACCATTATACAGGGTGGCCCATTCAAATCGGTCAGTATGGGAAAGTCTGAAACTATAAGACATACGAAGATTTGTTCCTAGGAACCATGTCACCGATTTTGATAAAAAGAAAAACTGCGTTGCTAAATATGACAAAAAAAAACTTTTTTTCTTAAGATTTACACAATAAACACCTAGTAAAATAAATTTTAGTACGTGAAAATAATGAATTCCATTCATTTTAGACATCATGTTTCTTACAGACATTTACTGCTTAAAACTTGGACAAACGATATCTGAATAGAAACAGTGTAAGTTAATTTTTTCAAAACAACCGGGTTCGATTCCCTGGCTGGGTACAGTGTTTTTTTCAAATGCATGAATGCAGTTTTTCTTTTTATCAAAATCGGTGACATGGTTCCTAAGAACAAATCTTCTTATGTCTTTCCGGACTTTTCCATACTGACCGATTTGAATGGGCCACCCTGTATGATAAAAGATCGATGACGGGCAGCAGCGTCATCATAGTGGACACATTACTGCGATCGCCAATCCGCGTGCGCAGCGTGGCGATTATGGGCATTTACCTCCTAATGCGTCTATACGCATAGTTAATTGGAAAGGCCTACGTCCAGCAGTGGACTATCATATGCTGATGATGTATGATGTATGTGTATAAATACAAATCGAAAATAACATAATAGAATCGCTTAAATTTGTTGACACTCTGCAATTTATTGTAATGAATTGGTTAAAATAACAATCATTTATAAATAAACATTTAATGATGAGCAAGAGTTTCTTTAATAATTCATGTCGAGAATGTAAATAGTAGTGGCTTTAGTCAACATAATATGATGAAACAAATATAATTACACAAATATATCATGAAAACAAACGCGTATTTAATCTAATTTTACATTATTTTCTGTGTTTGATGTGATAATATTTGATGTGAATACAGTAATATAATATGCGTTCATTTTTATATTAAAGCAAGAATTCATTATAATGTGACATTTCTATAATAAAGATTTCTTTCACATGTAATGCTAATTATAAGTCAATTTTTTTTTCATGCCCGAAACGTCATTATATTATAATTAAATAGTACGCACTTGCAATTGGAATTCTAGTGCTTCATTGTTAGAATTCAAATTACTACAATATATTGTCTAAAGATGCAGCATTGTTCATGATAAGTGTCGATATTAAACGTTCGTTTACACGATTAAGACCCGTTTGTCGTTAAAATACAACATTTTAAGCTCATAAAATTAGATGAACACAATCATTGACCGTTATATAAGACGTAAAAAACATCCTTTTCAAAGAAGCGCTCTGAATGAAGAATCTTTTAATGGGTCAAAACGTTAGAAATAATTTTACATGAGTGACACGTTTTGCTAAATACTTTAACATGTTCGAGACTCACGACGGAAATTTCGAATATCGATATACCGTTCCAAACACCGTAAAATCGTCAGCGTTGGTGACGCTGGTCCTGGATCCATTTAGTTGAAGATCCAACTGCAGATATAGAGATTCCTTCTCAAAAACCAATGAGCAACGAATTACTTGAGACTGGAATCATACGCCTTAATTAGGACTAGCGATCGAAGTTTCGAGTGTCTGAATCTCTTGAATTATTTCAATTAGTAGTCAAAATATTCGTGTCAACAACTTCATAGTCTAGGATTTGTAACAGCATATAATAAATTAATGAATATACCTACTCTGGCCAACCAGCTTCTCTGTAGAAAAGGCAAATAAATAAAAATAATAAAAAAAAAAATGTACGCGCAATGAACTTCTTTCACATATAAAATTTGAATTCACCACCATTTTTTACAAAGCTGGCTGGCTTTCATTTGGCCACATAATGTACACTGTACACAAATCATTGGAACCCTAAGTCACTCTAGAACCATGTTAAAATAATCACCAAATTAAAAATTTATAAAACCGACTTCAACCGATTACTCAAAATCCCCGATTTGTTTCCATCATTGGTTTCCTCTAATCCTACTTTCTGAACGCAAATTCTTGTAAATGAATGAAAAAATACCAAAAGCGCCATACATGTACCTATAACATTTGAAGAGATCCCTCGATTTCTCCAAGATCCCATCATCAGACCCCCAACTTGGTGCCAACGGGACCATCTCGGGGTTATACATAATACACGTTCGATCGCAAAAAAAAAATAAATCGGTTCACGATTCTCGGAGATATCGGATAACATGAATACAAAAAAAATGAATCGAATTGACGACCTCCTCCTTTTTTTGACGTGGGTTAGTAACTAAAAGTAAAGGAATTTCTTAGAATCTCATTTCTAACCTCACTTGGACATAATTCCCGATTGGCCTAGTGTCGACTGTACTAGTATAGTATATTATGCCAACGAAATCCATTAAGGCTGGGATTTAAGGATATCAGGTCTCGCAAACAGACTGTTCTAGAGTGCCGTCACTCTCATTCTGTCAGATAAAAACCCTGTACCAAGATAGTCTAGTTACTTATGATATACTACTCAAAAGAATAATTATAAGGGACATCTCGCAACTGCTACTTTATTTAAGTTTACCTCACCAAGTGAGTTTTATTTATTCGTCATAACAATTGAGCACTATAATAAAACTGTAAGAAGCAATTGTAAAAAAAAAACAAGATTTTTTTAAGTTACGAAAGTCAAAAAAAAACATTTTCTTCCTCATTTTCTTTTGATCAGTAAGTACATATGAATGTTGAAAGTTCCCGAAAAAAATATTGTAATTACACTCAAAATGTATGTTTTTCTTTTGTTTTTTCATTGCAATATGTCGCAATTTCATAGTTATATTCTGTGTAGCAACCGCTGTCAGTATTTTACAGTTACAGGCGGCAAATTCAAAAAATGTAGGCGCGATTAGTTGGCTCCCTTTAGAAAAAAAAAATTAGCCTTCTTTTACTATCAGTGGTTGCTAAATAGAGAATAAATAGCAAATATTGTCGTTCTACCTAGATTGGGAGTAAGTACGCAATAACGCAGCACGTAACAACGAGACATAGGTACATAGTTTTTTTTTTTTTTTTATCTGAAATAGGCTTACTCATGGCCACAGACTAGCCAAGGGCAGAGACGTGGCCTAAGATGGAGTGAGTTTGCTCAGAAGGTGCCTATTCACCCTTGACTTGAAGGTTGACGGGTTATATGATCTCGGAAATATAGACGCCGGCAGGGAGTTCCACTCCACTATAGTCTGTAAAGTCTGTATACATGATATAAGCAAGTTCATCAGACTGCTGGTAAAGTCACAAATGTCCGAGATTGCACGTCACCATGACATGGATCCGCCCACTGTGTCCGACATGGCTATCAATCACCAAACAGTTGAACAGATTTGTTAAACACACACTTTTTAGGGTACCGTAGAAATTAGGAACCCTAAAAAGTGTGTGTTTAACAAATCTAGGAAAAACCTAAACATCACACATCTAGGAAAACTAGGACATGGTGAAACTATAAAGTTTCCATGTCCGTCTGCCTGTCTGTCCGCAGCATAGCTCAGAGGCCGTTAGTATTAAAAATTTGCAATTTGGTATACTTTTACCCGCGGAGTCCCAGTGCACATAACATTTTTAAAGACGTGTCAAAGCGGCTTGTCGACGCAACTGGTGACCGACGTGCTGGCAGCTACCTTGCTCAACGAATTAGTATCGCGATACAGCGAGGTAATGCTCCCAGGATCCTTGGCTTGCCGCAGGGGCCCAACTTTTTAGATTTATTTTAGTTTTAATTTGATAGGTACTTTAGTAATATTTTATTGCAACAGTTTATTTAGTTTTAATTTAATAATTCATTTTAGTTTTGATTATATTTTAACAATAACTACATGTTATTTATTTACATATCTATATATTCTACATATCATCGCTTATATTATTTACCCCAATGATTTGTATACGATTGTTGCATGAATTGCATGATGCTTATTTTCGTTTTCAGCAAGGCTATTCTGTATGATTTTTCAAGAGTCTGCCCGCTACAGCCAATTAAAGCTACCAATTCCGTAATACAACGAAATAACTTCAAAAGTATAATTTAAAAGTTCACGGCAGGTCACGAAAATAATGACCCCTTATTCAGGATTCGTTAAAACAATATGCAGAGCGAAACCACTTTGTCATGGCGCGTGGCAATTTCCACGATTACCTGAAATCGTTACTTATCACGTCCGCTTCATTGTCGACGTTTGTATAATTAAAAAAAATTTTTTATGATCAATCTTCGACGTCTATAGACGTTGTTCAGCCGAACGTGTTAACTATGCTTGTACAAAAATTTTAATTTTGTTTTAAGGGGGAGGTCTTTACCCAGCAGTGGGACACATAAAGGCTAAGTAAAAAAAGGGACAAAAATACTTAGCGGCTTGTTAAGTTAGCAGACGTTTATGGATAAGGGGGTAAGTAAATATTTAATTACTCTTCAAATATTTTCAGTGACGAATTGTTGTTTACATCATCAGCCCATGATAGTCCACTGCTGGACGCAAGCCACTCCTATTATCTATGCGTATAGACGCATTAGGAGGTAAATACCCATAATAACCACGCTGGACAAGCGGATTGGCGATCGCAGTATTGTGTCCACTATGATGCCCAATTGCCCATCATCAATCTTACATCAAAGAATGGTCAGTGTCACTTCAATCCCTTAGACGACTTTTACGACACCCGCAGGAGGAGTTGAGGTGGTGACAAATGTATTCTCACTGCCGTCACCACACGGCCCGAATTGTTGTTTATTGTTTGTTTTGGGTTAGGTTCTTTTAGTATTTACTGCTGCTATTTTAGGAAATAGCCGGGACATTACGAGTAATACTAACGCTTAAATAAATGATACCGATCTGTAGAATATGTGATGCTCTATAGTAGTAAAACCCATAAAAAGCCGGTTACTTTTCGAAGCCAAAAGCTTGTAGGTACATGTATGTACAATGTACATATCCAATGAAAACATCGAAACATTGGCTTTTTGGTCAAAACGAATCGCAAAATGAACAATTTAAAATAACTAATATTTTGTAAGGCATAAGATTAAAAAAAACATACATCCATTATTTGACATAATTTTGTTTATAAACTGTACAACTGTACATATAATATCGCTTTGTGATTTTTTACAATTTTTGTGACGTTCCCATTGGCATTTCTACTAGTTTTACCAAAGCCAGATATTTTTACCAAATACAAAGCAAATTTAAAAGCGCTTTCAAAAAGCACACTAGCAAAGGCAAATTACAGCGCTCCCAATAAATTTTCGTCCTGGAACTATAGAACTGTAGATTATACGCATAATATAATTTAGAAACTAGAAATACTTCTGTTTTATACACTTTTGTAGAAACACGATTAATTAATCTGCCATATTTGCTCAACAAGACACCCGAGTCAATATTGTATTCAAAACTTCATTTTTCTCCATGGGGTTGCTTCATTTTTAACCATGTAAAAAATATACCAGTTTGCAGATACGCTACGTTTACCCCTCTATAAAGGAAACTACTAATTTTGATAGTTTACCATTTTAATTATTGATAAGTACAATCGGGCAAGAGGTTCTTATTTAAGTCTTGGACACGTGCGGAGGCTTCAGCGGTTAGAAGGGAAGAGAATTGCAGCCTCGATGCAGCGATGCGTCTAGTGTCGTGTGCGCGCAACCTGGGCGCTGTAGTCGCGCTCACGGAGCCCTCTGATTCGCTACCGACGGTCGTCTGGATTGGTCAACGCCGGTGCCAGTGTTACCAGGCGACAATGTACACAGGTTAAAAAGTTGTTTACGAGATAAAACAAATAAAGATAAACGGGGTTTATACATATTGTTTGCACTTAGCGCACAACTATATATTTTCGCTGTCCATCGTCATCAAACTTAACTATTCGTGCACTTTATTGTCCTTGTAATAATAGTTGCTGGTGGTTGTTTGCTGGTGGTAGGACCTAGTGCAGGGTCCGCCCGGATAGCTACCACCGTCTTACCCGTTAACCTGCCGCTAAATAGTTAGTACTGTGTTCCGGTTCGGGGATAAGATAGCCGGTGTAATTACTGGCATAGAGGCAATCTATCTAAGTCCTCAGCCTAGTGTGGTAGGCAGCGCATAGGCGATTTTTTGGTCACTATGCCCATGGGCCTCAGTTCCCGCTTTCCATCAGGTGGACTGATAGCTCAGCTACCTTGGTCACATAAAAAAAAGTCACGAATAATCAGCTGTGTTTTCATACACCTTATTGTCATTGTATTACAAGAGTCACGAATGATCAATTGATTACCTGTGTCGTTCGAACAGGGGGGGTTACCATATTCAGTTTAGCTTTCAACTTGTCAGTTTTTGACAGTGATTCTATGGCACTGCAGTGTTGTCACATATAATTTAGGAAAACTGGTAGAACGACATCGAATAATCACCAAATTAAAAATTTAAAAAACCGACTTCAACCGGTTTCTCCAAGATTCCCGATTTGTTTCTATCATTGGTTTCCTCAAATCCTTCTTTCTGAATGCAAATTCTTGTAAATGAATGAAAATTACCAAAAGCGCCATACATGTACCTATAACATTTGAAGAGATCCCTCGATTTCTCCAGGATCCCATCATCAGACCCCAACTTGGTGGCAATGGGACCATCTCGGGGTAATACACGTTCGATCACAAAAAGAAATTTTAGAATCGGTTCACTATTCTCGGAGATATCAGGTAACATACATAAACACACACACACACAAAAAAAAAAAAAAAAACTCCTTTTTTTGAAGTCGGTTAAAAATAGGTAGAAATCGGTAGAATTAGAAGCGGACAATTGGTAGGTCTACCACCTAAGAATTGACGCCAATCACGCCTTATCTATAATACCATATACCATATCGTTTTACCAACCTAGTATCGAATTATAAGTAGACAAGATAAAAGTGACAAAACTTTAATATTAGGTAATATTTTGAAATAAAACAAAAAATAAATTAAAATATAACACGTTTTCTAGAATTATGTTCTGAAGAGACTGCCATAGGACCCCTATTTAGCCGTCAATCTTACTTTCTTCTGGATGTCCTTCATTCGATTTTGGACGACAACATTTGCTATATTTCCTGACACCCTGTTTCACTTTTTTTTTAAGTCGTCGGCTGATGTTGCAGCTCTGGCATTTTTTGAAGCTGCCGCTTCATAAAAGCCAAGTACCTTTCGATTGGGGGTACTTCAAGGCACTTGGAGGGATTCATGTCTTTTTCGACTATGTCAACCTTGTTTGTTTTATGCCATTTAAGGGTGGCTTTCGAGTAATAGCATGACGCCAAATCAGGTCAAAACAAAGAAGGCATCCTATGCTTTTTAACGAGAGGCAGCAGTCTTATTTTTTAAATACTCTTCTTGGTATACTTCAGCGTTTAAAGTACCTGTGGTAAAAAAAAAATTGAAATGCATGCTACGTTGACAAATTGCTTGCCATACGAGTATTATTTACCAATTTTTTCAACACTGATAACTGTATCTTGTTTAGAGAGAATTTTTCCAGCGGGCATGGTACAATACTAAGGTCCAGGGGTCGTTTATAAATCTAGTTTGCAGTACATTTCGTCGTCCATGATAATACATTGCTTTTTCTTAGTCAGCACATGATCATACAGTTTACTTGTCCGTTTTATAACTGATACGACTTTTTTTCATCTCTTTTAGGTTGTTTCTGTTTTTATGTCTTTAGATTACGTCTCTTTTTAATTTTTTGTATCATAAAAGACGGAGTTTTCGCTTTTTTGGTAGCATTGCACAGAAAGAGTTGGATTTTGTAAAAATATTCGTACTACTTTCTTATGCATCGCTGGGTCCCATGGTCCCTGTTTTCTTCCACTCTTGGGCAGATATTCTAAAGTTAAAGTGTTGGCGAACTTATTTATCGGTTTGTATATGCCTGCAGAAGTGAACTTATACTTTTTAACGAGCTGTCTTATTGTTATGCCCTTAATTTTACACCAGTCGTCCAAAATTATTTTCCGTGTCTCTAAGTTTTTCAGATCCATTTCATTGATTTTACCGGAATGACATATTGTTTCTGACCTTAAATCATACCCATTAATATGGTTCATAATATACTGAACAGTTTTTGTTATATAAAGTTGAGTATACGTATGTATAGGG
>JALPQI010022638.1:0-16018 GCA_025490895.1 Thaumatotibia leucotreta
TTCAATCCCTTAAGTCGACTTTTACGACACCCGCAGGAGGAGTTTTGGTGGTGACAAAGTATTCTTACTGCCGTCACCACACGGCATGGGGGTGTTTGTATTTATAGACATTTCTCGCACTTTCCATATATTTCTAAGGTAGCTGTCATAGCCGTCACGTTCCCGATAATTTCGAGAGTCGACTAAGGGATTAAAGTGTCACAAACCATTATTTTATAAAAGATTGACGATGGTCAGCAGCGTCATCGTCGTATTTTTGAGCATCCTACCTGCTCCTATACACCGTGGTCTCTTATAACCCGAAAGATTTTAACAGTGTATTCCTGAACACATTTAGAAACTATAATGTCGAATAAACTTTTTTGTATATCGACTAAATTCAGAGTTATTAGTTATTACCAATTAAAAAAAATCATATTTTCTAACTGTTACTCAGTAGAAAAGGTCTTTTTAACGGCGTTGGTGACATTATGGAGAATAGTCTCACTAACCTCATTAATAGATGTCAAAAAGTGAGAAATAAAACCATAAAAAAATGAGGTTTTTGTAAAGTAATACCTTTACACTCATTGTTAGTGCTAGTTTTATGAATAACATTTACTTTTTATGTTTAAATTCATTCAAAAATAAAAAAATAAGTATTAAAAATTTTTTTTCGCCGAAAATAACAAAAGTCATTAATTTAATCTTTTTTGTTTATTATTACATCAACAAAGCTTGGTTAAAATCTTTCGGGTTGTTAGAGACCACGGTGTTCTGATGACGATACTCCGTCCAAGACTTGCCTAGTAAACAAGCATACATTAACTAGTATATAATGTATATATAATGCTTCCGAGCAGAGGTCAGGGCAATTTCCGACGCCCTTCGCGTGCTGCTTTCTTGCCTAATGATGCCGCGGTAGGCTGCATTCTGTCTGATGTAGAACTCATTTGAATTACAAAAAAACTTTGAATTTTTGATCTTTAGGCATATTTAGATAATTCAGATATTTATTCGTAAAACAATATTACACACGTCATATAGATACACAATTTTAAGTACACAATACAATAACTTCAGTAATGATTGTTATTATGTAGGTGATCAGTATAGTACACATTTTTCTACTTATTAGATTACATACAAGATATTTTATGAGAATTGAAAACTTGAACTGCATTGAAAACTTAAAAAAAAACGATAAAATGCGAGTCGGACTCACGCAGTAAGGAATCCGCAGCAGCAAAATGTAAAAAAAAAAAAAAAAAACAATTTAATCATAGATTGATTCAAAACCTGTTGATCTCAAAACCTACGAAAGATACTTTGATCAAACTAAAAATCGTTGAAAGGGTTTATCAAAATTTAAATGTACCTACAAAATAAAATAAGATAAGTAAACTTAGTTCATGTTTATTTCATAATTCTCAAATGTTTTCCCATTTCGTTACCATTTTCCATACTCTTTGTATGGTGGTAACAAAGAAGGAAATCCAGAAAATGTATGGAAATTTTGGGACATTTTTTTTCCTTTTGGGATCGAAAGAGTTCGTGATTCAGAGTAGAAAAAACCCAGAATTTGAAAATTATGAAAATGAACAAAATAAATAGAAATGTTTAATAATTCCTTACGACATTTATTTATTAATTTGTAGGATCGGCAAATGTCTCATCGCTATACTTACAAGTGATAAACATTGCTTATAAATCTGAACATTTATTCACCATAATGAAGTATAAAAAATATATTTTTCACATAATTCTTTGCGTGGGCAGTACATTATCTCAGTCGGATGTGACAAAGTATTATCGCCACGAAAATAATCGTGCTATTTTTAATCTGTATTCGCTGTCAGAGTATTGACCTTTGTTTTACTGCTTTTGTCTATGTGCTTATCACGTGGCAACGCCAGTAATTCATTAATACGTTTTACTCGATACGTAAATTAGGATTACGCAAATTTAGGATTTAATTATTAGTTTGTTAAAGTCATGACATTCAATTACGATAATTTACGCTTGGAGACCTTGTACATCTCCAAACGTGCATTATATAATGTTATTATTATATACCTATTCGGAGAGAAACCTTTACTTCTCCATAAATTATTACTTATAAAATATGTTCCGACTTTTTAGAGACTTTACATCTCTTGTTATTATTATTATATTTCCCTCATCCCTCATGTTAGTCCACTGCTGGACGTAGGCCTCTCCTATTAACTATGCGCATAGACGCATTAGGAGGTAAATGCCCATAATCGCCACGCTGGGCAAGCGGATTGGCGATCGCAGTAATGTGTCCACTATGATGACGCTGCTGCCCATTATCAATATTTTGTCAAATAATGGTCAGTGACACTTCAATCCCTTAGTCGACTCTTACGACACCCGAAGGAGGAGTTGGAGTGGTGACAAATGTATTCTTACTGCCGTCACCACACGGCCTCCTATAATGTTATTATTGTATACCTATTCGGAGAGAAACCTTTACTTCTCCATAAATTATTACTTAACAATGTTCCGACTTTTTAGAGACCTTTACATCTCTTGTCATTATTATTATATTTCAATTTATTTTAAATCAATTTTATGTTTTTTTTTAATGCATATTAGCTGTAAGATGTACCATGATTGTTTGAAATTAGTCCCGCCAAGTTTCTTACCGGTTCTTTTCGGGTCAGCGGTGTAGGGTTAGAACCGGAAGTAGTTTTAATAATTAGACGATTCAAAAGAGTTTGTTGCTATTCCAATTTGAATAAAGAATTATTTGACTTTCGCTTTGACTAAAGCATTCTATCGCGCTCGCACTAACATATTGGGGTGAGTGCGATAGCCTGCTTTACGTATCGAGAAAACACTGACGTTACCGATACCTGCAAAGTCATGGTACGGCTACTTCACCTCTCCTTATCTTCCCGTGGGTGTAGTAATAGTTGACTAAGGGATTGAAGTGTAACATTCATTCATTAAGGATTGATCATGGCCAGCACTTGACTGTCGGTGACGAGCTATGACAAAACGCTGCTGTATATAAAAAAAGTAGATTGTGTCACAAGGGTGACAAGGGATCAAAATGGTATATTTCCGGCGTTAGCGTATATTGAATCCTGAACGGAGCGATGGATTCTACAATTGAATCCCGACCGTAGGGAGGGATTCTAAAGTGGAATCCTGAGCGTAATGAAGGATTCAAGCGTTAACGCCCAAGACGAAATAATTTTGATACCGTGTGACACATACTGCTTTTCAAACCACCTATGAGAAATATAAAAAATATATCACATATTTAATATTTATGCAAATAATCGATTCTGAAGAAATTTTTATCAATTATGAACGTACTTGTTTATTTTCATATTTCATTGTAATTTTTTTGGCTGGCAATAGAAAGTCCTTGAACAGAAAAGTGCCACTTTGATCCCTCTCAGCAGGGAAGAAAAGGCCCGTATTCGAATAGGTGGTGTGAAAATACCTTTTGTTAGAAATTACAAAAACTTTTTTTAATTGGCCCCAAAACCGTAATATTTGTTCAGCCTATTGTTAAATTATGAAATTCGGTCAAAATACACAATTCATAAGTGTTGATTGCAAAAAAAAATTACATTGTTAAAGGCCTTTCATCATCATCATCAGCCTATGATAGTCCACTGCTGAACGTAGGCGTTTCCTATTAACTATGCGTATAGACGCTTTGGGAGATAAATGCCCATAATCGTCACGCTGGGCAAGCGGATTGGCGACCGCAGTAATGTGTCCACTATGATGACGCTGCTGCCCATCATCAATCTTAAATGAAAACAATTTCAAAAATCATAATGTTTGTGTTAAGGTGGATTAAGACCAAACGAGCATTCGCTCATTCTATCCCCACTCTTCGGAATCAGCGAATTTCGACGAATCACGTTTTGCGTAATGAACGAATTTATTTTTAATGTGACGCATTTTACTACTGCCAATGGTTGCTGGACAGAGTACACACTATAATGTAAGACAAACTTTCGTAACACAATTGACGCGATCGTGATTTTTGTACAGCAGTGTTATTCACTAAGGAAACCGCCTTGCTGTCAGCGCTGTGTCAGCGCTGCGGCAGCGTCGAGCCTAAAATGGTATTCGCTAATGTACTTTAAACGATACTAGTGCTCGGCGACGAATGCGGCGTGAGCTGGAACTACACTGCCTCGAGAGTTTGACGTTTAATGTACGAACTTCGTATTCTCTAACGAAAAACAGAGACGAACTCGCCCACAACCTCGCTCACAGGCTCGATTCCTAATGTCAAATAAAACAGCTAGGATTTTAGACAAGGCTGTCTCGACGTCGAGCTCGTTGACGAACGCAGCGTCGTGTGAATAAGAGAATAGCATAGCTGATTAAGGTGTTACCTTGATACAATTTTTTTTAAATCGACCCATACATAATCGTTGATATCAAAACATTCAGTTGACATTTCTCGTCGAATAGTTACGACAAAACACTGTATTTTTTTACTCTGGTTAGAATAGATAAATGTTGTTATGACAAAACACCCTATTAGTATAACGAGTATATAATTATCTGGAACTCATGTTAATTTAACAATAATATAATCTCCTTGACACATTGATTGACGGGAACTCGCGAGGGGAGTTCTCCATTTTTGCTACAAAGCGGAAAAATCACGGGATCGGCAATGAGTGTCAATATTGGAAAATACATCATTATACTGCAGACTCATGACATTACTTTTCGATAAATAAAATATGTCGTACCATTAATTCAAGTCAGATCTATTGATGACTGTAACTGACCATCATTCACATACTTATTAAAACAATAAGATGTGATACCGTCTCTTAATGGTTGTAAAGGTTAACGCCTGCTTAGCAATTCGTCCGATGATAAGCGCATGTCTTTGAGCGTTTCAACCGCCGTAACTTCGGTGGCAAAATTATTACGCGAGTTCCGTGGGTATCTCATATTTTTTAGGATATATTGGTAGTTGTCAACTACGTCTACCAATATATCCAAAAATTTATACATCTCTCAAGGGATTCGTGTGATAAGCAATGCTCGGCGGGGGTGAGATGTTTTATTTATTATTTATTTAATCTTTATTGCACAAAATAAAAATCATACAAAAGGCGGACTTAATGCTATGAAGCATTCTCTACCAGTCAACCACCGGGCAAAACAGAGAAACTGTGAGCGGTGCAAGAGAAGCTAATAAACAATGAACAAAATAACAACTGATCCAATAGGTACCTACTGACCTCACTATTACATAGATAATAATATATACACTAATATATAAATATATATTTACATATATAAATAACTATACACATACATAAATACAAATACAGATAGAAAACACAAAGGAGACTCATTAACAATGATTAGTTCAGTCAGCAAAGTAATCACATACACTTCTTTTAAAGACGAACTTGTTGGGGCTTTCCCTGATTTTAGTAGGAAGAGCATTCCAGAGGCGAGCTGCTTGGACAAAGAATGAGTTGGCCATGAAGCCCGTGTGGTGAGATGGGATAGTAAGTGAAAGGTTGCCGGAAGAGCGAAGCTGACGTACACGAGAAAGGCCATAAAAACACACAAAATACATAAATACATTTTCATACTAAATGACATGTATCACGTGACATTTAGTATGAATATAGCTCACCCCCACCGAGCATTGATGATAAGGCTGCCACCAAAGTCACGGCGGTTGAAACGCTATGAGAAATGCCCATACATTCAATGAGATAATATTAGTTGCTAGTGATGGTACCAAATAATACAAAAAATGTGAAATTTCTATTACATCTTAGTAGATGTTTTAGAAATTTCACATTTTTTGTATTATTTGGTACCATCACTAGCAACTAATATTATCTCATTGATTTTATTAAAAGAGAGGTTTGATAGGTGTAATGTGAAATTTCTATTACATCTACTAAGATGTAATTTTTTGTATTATTTGGTACCATCACTAGCAACTAATATTATTTCATTGATTTTATTAAAAGAGAGGTTTGTATTATTTGGTACCATCACTAGCAACTAATATTATCTCATTGATTTTATTAAAAGAGAGGTTTGATAGGTGCAGGCTAGAAAATCGTAAAATGAAGTCACAACTATTACAGTCACTCTAGCCTGCACCTATCAAACCTCTCTTTTTGGCCCAGTGGTTGACTGGTAGAAAATGCCTTAAGGCATTAAGTGCGCCATTTGTACTTTCATTTTGTGCAATAAAGTTTAAATAAATAAATAATTACATCCCTTATCCCTTTACGACCGAGACAAACATTTTCTAAAATCTTATGAAAAATGTATGTAGATCGTTTTAAATTATCTTCGTTTACTTGTAAAAAATAAAAAAAAAATCGAATTGCCTTTTATCATTAAAAAAATCGCATGCACGAAAATGACGTTCAGGATCTATACGTAAATGCAAGATCTTGCAAATTAGTATGGACATGCATAAAAACATTAGTAAAACACATCATTTATGAAAAAAAATCCTATTATAAGCGATCTTATATTTTTAGGGTTCCGTACCACAAGAAGAAAAAAAACGGAGCACTCATAGGATCACTGGCGTGTCCATCTGTCCGTCTGTTACAACCGATTTACTTCGGCACTATATACTACTGGGCAGATTGAGTTGAATTTTCGCACACCTATGTAAATTGGTGACCCAACGATGGATGTCAAACGTAAATAAATTAGTTTTAAATATGAAAGCTACTTTTAGACGGTAAATTAGAAAATAAAAATCAAAATTTTCACTTCATGATTTCGAGAAGATAAAAATGTATTATCAATGCTAATAATAATATGATGAATGGATTAAAGCGACGATTTTTTGGAGTCGACGTGTAATAACCAGTACTATTTGCAATATATACTTTTACTGACTGGGAAAAACGAAGAATCTGTAAATTACATTACATTATACATATTCACACAAGAAAAAAAACGATATTTACTACACATTGAGTTTTCCACAGTAATTCAACAATAGATTTAAAGATGTGAACGGAATTAACGGGTTTTAATAGCCAAACAAGAAAATATTTGTGGTTAAATACTTAAAAAGCTTATGCTAGAAAGTACTACGTCGTGCACAAGCAGAATTAGCAGTAATCTTGCACCTAGCTTTAGTGATGATGTGAAGCTTCCGAAGATAGACATAGCAAAGTTTACCGGAAACTATCAAGACTGGATGAATGAAGAAAACACATTGTAGAAGGACGTCCAATCCTTCTACTATGTGTTTTCTTCATTCATCCACGAATAAGCAAAACTTAAGAAGAGTTCAAAAGAGCAACATTCATAACAGCAAGGCCAAAGCAATTCGAGAGATATTAGGTATGGACACCTATGGAGTGCCTAACAAAGATGAAAATACAAGATATTATTAACCCAGTTCCTTGGATACGCTAATTAAAATACGATGAAATATATACCTAACGAATTAGACGAAATATGTAACCAATATTTCAAAACATATGACTATCTTTCTTGGTTTCATTTTATGCACAAAGACCGATTATGCATATCCGTGCAAATATTTATGACGAGCTCCGTCCGAACCTACAATTTTGTGCACTTATTATTTACGAGCATATTGTTTACACAAAATCACTTAATTTTATTCTAATTTGTGCTAAATAAAAACGTTTAACTCTTTAAGAGTAAGTAACACTCAATAAATAGAATGTTTGTTACCGCAAATATACGAAATTACGAACTTACATGTGCATCTACTCCCACCAAAATACATCGCCATCTTCAACGCTGTCTTGCGACTGACTGATGCGGCCGCCCTAAGGTATTTGCTAATTTTACGTGTTGGCTAGTGTCTGCAGATTCGATCGGTATAGGTTTGAGCTCGAAAATACAATTTACTTGGTGACAGGATTTTTGCAAAGTAATTTGCAGGATTATATCAAACCGGTCGGAAAGGGTTATTCATGAATAAATCAAGCAATCATCGATTTAAATTACGTTACTCGGTTCGTTCAACATTTTACTATTTTTGAGTCTCTCCTTAAGTAGTTTTATTTCGTAATTGTAGTAATTAACTTTCAATAAAATGTATAAATAAGTATGAATGCAAAAATAAAATAATTATAGGATTGTAAACGTTAACACTATAATACTAAGAGATTTTGGGGGTCGTGATACCGAATGACGGAAAACAGAGAGTTATTTTCGTATTATTAGATCCAGAGAAAAAATGTGAAATAGATATTTATGACCTCTCAATCACGCCGCCGAAATATCCTAGTCTATTATTTTGGTTTTTTTAATTCAATTTTATTTTGTCATGACTACGTTCTACGAGCATTAATAATAATCTTTTGTATATAAAATATATTATATATTTTAATTAATAAAATATTATATTGTAAATGTTTGTAACGCTTATATTCATTGCGTACTTTTTATTACACACGTTACCTACATAAAAGAGGATGGACATGTATGCGCCAACCTTAACTCTCAGTTCATTTGTGCTGATTAAATACTGCACATTAGCATAATATAACGATAAATAAATAATATAATACGTACTAGAGGCTCTTTAGCGACGCACGCGACGCCTCTTTATGAATATCAATCAAAGCAAATCATTTAACACGATGTATTATGATAATGACATTATACATGTTTATTTATAAAACTATTGCATTATGGTATCTATATGATAATTGTGCCGCACGGTGACGGCAATCAAAATACATTTATCACTATTTAATCTTCTCGTAGGTGTTGTAAATCGATTAATGGAGTGAAATGTCACTGACTATTCATTCCCGTTAGCCTCAGTAGACTAGTTCGTAGTGACCCTGCCTACGAAGCTAGAGGTTCTGGGTTGGAACCCCGGCGAGGGCATTCTTTGGGTATATCACAAATATTTGTTCCTTGGTAATTTCTGTATATGTATTTAAATATCTATACAGGGTGTTTTTTTTTTCGACCGTTCAAATTCTACGTAGTGAATGTGTAGGTCATACTCACCAACTTTTACTATGGGGACAAAGTCGAAATCGCGAAAAAAAATTAGCTGTTTCATACAAATTGGCGGCATTACGCCGGCCGAAATGTATGAAACATTTCGACTTTGTCCCCATAGTAAAAGTTGGTCAGTATGACCTATACATTCACTACCTACGTAGAATTTGAACGGTCGAAAAAAAAACACCCTGTATATCGTCGGGATAGTGCAATATCGCGAAAGTAACAAATCCAATTAGAGTCAATTTGAGTGTCAATTGTTTGATATTTGAACTCTATTTGCTTTGGTAGTTACGTAGGTACCGACGATATATCTATATATATCCGTATATCGACGCTTATCATAAGCAATGCTGCTACGCTATTCTCTTATTCACACATTCGACGCTGCGTTCGTCAACGACCTCGACGTCGAGAGAGCCTTGTCTAAAATCCTAGCTGTTTGATTTGACATTAGGAATCGAGGCTGTGAGCGAGCTTGTGGGCGAGTTCGTCGCTGTTTTTCGTTAGAGAATACGAAGTTCGTACATTAAACGTCAAACTCTCGACGCAATGTTGTTCCAGCTCACGCCGCATTTGTCGCCGAGCACTAGTGTCGTTTAAAGTACATTAGTGAATACCGTTTTTAGGCTCGACGCTGCCGAAGCGCTGACACAGCGCTGACAGCAAGATGGTTTCCTTAGTGAATAACACTGCTGGTTCTTAGGAAACTACCTTGTCGTAATTTGCACTAGAATTCCAATTGCAGGCGCGTACTATTTTGTATTGCAACGTTGTTCATGATAAGCAACGATATATCGTCGCCTGGTACCCACATCACAAGCCTTAATTAAGCTTATCGTACCTAGATCGATTTGTGTAAGATGTCCCTAGATATTTATTTATTTATACTGTGATAGCGACCCGCCCCGGCTGCGCACGGGTACTATACCTACATAAAAACCTTCCGCTTGAATTACTCTACCTATAAAAAAAAATCTTTGCGTAGTTTTCAAGATTTAAGCGTACAAAGGGACATAGGGACAGAAAAAGTGACTTTATTTTATACTATGTAGTGATGATGGGCTGGAGCGTCATCCACCATAGTGGACACACTACTGTGATCGCCAATCCGCTTGCGATCAGCGTGGCGATTACGGCGTTACCTTTTAATGCGTCCATAATATATGCATAGGTAATGACAGGCCTACGTCCAGCAGTGGGCTGAGATAGGCTGACGATAATTAATTTATAGAATTTATACGTCCTACAGAACAACAAAAGACTTTACCTATAAAAAAACAGTTTTTGCAAATAGCTCCACTGATAAATGACCGTACCTACTTCTTAAAGAAGTAATTTGTTACCGTGAGTTACGAGATACGGGTAACAAATTGGAACTTCCGGTCACAGTAGATAAAACTGTATTATACAACCAGTGTATTATGAGCTCTATTTACTTGTGAACTGTAGAGCAATACAGGTCTTTGTTTCTGTATCAGAATATACGAGATAGCTTGCATTACACCTCCTAGTAACTCATATAACTACTTTTACTAGTATCAAAGAATTCATACAGGACTCAATTGCAATTCATATTATTAACAAAATTATAACTCGCAAAAATATACGCCACCGAAAGCATCATTATTATAACAACACATTTTTTTTAAGCCGTTTCGAAATTCTCGGAAATATTGAGTAAAATACATACAAAAATGACATACCAATTGATAACCTCCTCCTTTTTGAAGTCGGTTAAAAATAAGTCAAAACCAAATGAAATGCGATTTCAACAGCATATATTATTGTAAATTGATCTGCGGTCCTACTGCGAAAATCGAATTTGGTAAATTTCGAGGATTTCTCTCTATCACTCCAACGACCGCGTCATTAGAGTGAAAGAGACAAATCATGGAAATTTGCGGATTGCGAAAGGGCCGCTGATATCATAAACGTAGTATAATATTTAAGTATCGTTTGCTCGCGACACGTCTCCAATTGGCTGTAGTCCAAACCCCAAATAGATGCGAAAAACTTACCTACTGTTAAATGTCATGTTTTTTATTTAACAGTTTTATAATATTGTAATAATAGACGTGTTACGGAATTGTCGGTGAGTGAACTTTTATTTTTGGGTCACAGCGATTAAATTGAGCCCAGTGGGTATCTATTGTCAGTCAAACTACTCTTAAACTAAAGACCAAAATTAAATACAGGGTGCTCGTGAGGAAGCCGAAAGATTTTAACTATGCATTTAAGACATCAAAATAAACAAAAAATATTATGAGACCTAATGTCAAACATCACAAAAAAAAAATTCTATCTTTTTTGACTTTTTGAATACTTTTTAACATTTCCAATACTTGTTATCATAACAATAATTTGTTACAATTATTTTTTAAACGATTTTTCTTAGGGACAGGTTTTTTTGTCAAGTCTATTTTTATTTTTTGATTGTCAGGCAAAAGGTGTTGTAATATTAGAACACTTTGTGGTAGCATTGTAATCAAAAAGAAGTTTTATGACGAGTTACGTCGAAAAACTTTTTCGAAAATAGGTTAATTATCTCTGGAACCAAGCCGAATCCAGGAAATTTTGTATAACATTAAATACTCTAAATATGCTCAGGAATTCAGCATTAAAATCTTTTGGTTTCCTCGCGAGCACCCTGTATAGGTACTTAAATACATCGATAGCCACCACCAAAGAACCATCTTCGTCTAGTATAGATGGTGCCTTTTTTAGGCTCTAGTGAGAGAAATGTGTCCTTTTACGTTAGTTCCAAAACTTCGGAGGGCCATCTGCACTTAAAACCGTCGCACTAGACACAAAAGATACGCACTCCTGTGTAAATAAAAGAGACACGGCGATACTCGCCCAGCTATCAGCAATCACCGCCGGGCGAGTATCGCCGTGTCACTTTTATTTACACAGGAGTTCGTATCTTTTGTTCGTGTTTATAGCCGATAGTTCATAGCTTAGTAGCTCGCGGTGAGACCCAGTGCCTCAATTCCGAAAACAATCACCACCGAATAACATGTTTATTGAAACAAATATTCCTGAAAGTATATTATTTTCATTTGCAATATAAAAGCGTGACCACGCTCGGTGACACGGATGCGTTCACAGGGGACCGATTCGACTTGTTTAGCGTCGGCTCGGGACATGCCGCCCATATTTTAGCAGAGCTGTAACTTTGCCAGTTTGTGAGGCATTTGTTGTCGTATCCTTACATGTGTGTTTATTGTTTATACTTTATAGAAGGATTTGTTAGATTGAATCATGTTTTTGATTAAGAATAGATAATAGTTATTTTCACGAACAAACAATGAAATATTGATGTAATGTTTCTTATAATAGGCTATAAAATAATAATAAGTGCGGCTAGGACAAACAGTTGTTAATGAAATTGCATACAAATCTTGCAGGCATAGGCCTTTTTTTCTCTACGTTTTTGTTCATCATACATTATACCGTACCGGAAGACGCAGCGTGGGTAGGGGTCAATGATGGGTCGCGCAGGACCATTCATTGCGGAAATCTTTGGGGGAGGCCTATATTCAGCAGTGGACGCTTTTGACTGATATGAATAATGACGATGATGACTTCATACCATTATAGTTCAATTTAGTATTCCTGTAGAAAACCTGCCAAATTTATTTCGGAAATCTTTTATATTTCAAGCTATAGAGAAACCAAGTCGCATCCTCTTTTCACACGTTTTAATTACGCCGGAAAGCGATCTGTCAGATGGCAGATCGCCATTTTGGGTCCTTTGTCTCGACCGAAGGTATGGCTATTCAGCCAGAACTTTGAAAAGGCTTTGAACGTTCAAAATTCCCTTTTGACTTTATGTGGAGTGGGTCAAAATTTGCGGGCAAGGTGAAAGTTTTATTGGAATACTTATTATTTTAGACGTATTGTTTAATTGGGTGAATCATTTTTATTGTCTGTTATTGTCATGGTTACGGTCACCTGAGTCATGCTGGTTTTATGCAAGATTATGCTACTTGGGCATTTGTCCGAGCGTTTCAACCGCCGTGACTTCGATGGCAGCGATATTACGCGTTTTCCGTGAGTCTCATTTTTTAATATCTTTTTACATCCAAAAAAAATGTGATACACTCACGGCAAACGCGTAATAATGCTACCAATATCACGGCGGTTGAAACGCTCGGAGAAATGCCCACTTATTATGTAAACATTTTATGTTTGTTATAATCTAAAATGCTTTTTTTTCAGGTAATTACGAGACATCCAATTTATTACAAAACATCTTAAAGAAAAGCCACTGATAGATGAAGCATTAAGTAAGTATTGTACTAGACAAACTAGGAATAGAATATTCTATGTACATTAACCTTTTTAGCTTAAGGTTAAGTTGAACTTTTAAAGGCCGCGGTCGAATTATTAATAGTGTCTGGCCTTTTAAGTAACGTTTTGTATTAAGTACAAGAGGGTCATTTTCTGTCGGAAAAACAAAAAGTTTTCCACTCTCTCAGTCCACTGCTGGACGTAGGCCTCTCCTATTATTATCGAACCGGAATCAGAAAGGTATTCGAAAGTACTGTTGACACAACAAATGACACAACACGTAATTAATTTATTTATTTTCTGTAAGTACCTGCACTTAAACCATGAATATGAATATATCCTAGTTTGACTTATACAATGTTGTGTCAATAGTACTTTCGAATCCCTTTTTCTAATCGCATTTTGATAATAACTATGCGCACCTATAGGGACGTACTAGGAGGTAAAATTCCATCATCGCCATGCTTGGGAAAGTGGATTGGCGATCGCAGTATTATGTCCACTATGATGATTCTACTGCCCATCATCAATTTTCTATAGAATATTTTTCAGTGACACTTCAATCCTTCAGTTGATTCTTAGGAAGCCTACGGGAAAATAAAACAAAAGTAAACAACTTGTATACATCTTTGCTACCATTTTATTACATAGGCTTAGAGACAGGCTCCTATTTCAGCAAAGTGACAGGTTCCACACCAAAAATTGGTTTTATATGATTTTCACTTTTTATCCATTCCATTACCATTTTTTCATGTATTTTGTATGGTGGTAACGGAAAGTTCGAAAAATGTATTTTTCTTCTATTAAGATCAAAAGAGCTCACGATTCTAAGTAGAAACTACATAAAAATATAATATTAAAAACGTGAGGGGACAACTTAAAAACAAACGGTCCATAATAAAATCTTCCTTTAGAAAATAAATAAGTTTCTTTATACAGTTGCAATAAAATTAAAACTACTACACCAGTAGCATAATTTTTATTCTCATCTCAGCCTTTTCCTTGTAAAAGCATTAATATAAAGGAAACTAAGAATGAAATAAGTAAAGAATGGACCCTTTCTTAACTCGAGTCGAGAGCATTTTTTGCACAAAGCTATGGACACTTTCCTAATCAAATTTCAGTTCATAAAACAACAAAGATACGAATAGGGATGTTACTAAAGGCCCTTCTTCATTGGACTAGTGAATTACTTATCTTTTCGACCAATAAATAAATAAATCTTGGGACATCTTATACAAATCGACCGAGTCAAACGGTAAGTTCAATTATGGCTTGTGATGTCGATAATAAGCGACGTTATAATAGGGGGAATACGCAATGAAACGGACGCGTTATGAAACGGACACTATCGATATTTTAAAAAAATCTGAACGAACATTTCAAGTTTCTTTGGTTGTTGTCAACACTGATGACCATAGATGAACCCACAATAATGGCAGATCCCGTGAGACATTACTTACTTCACTATTTCGCACGTAGTTGAAGCGCATGAATTTTGTAAAAAATTGCGTATTTTTGCAAACTAATTTAAAATTGGGCAACATCTTAAATTACAATTGTAATGTCTGTACTTGTTGAGGCATATTCTCAAGGAGATACGGAACGGTGAGTCATCATCTTATCAATACATTATTATTTAAAATTTGGTTAAAATATTTTTAGGTTCGATTCGCAATGAAACGGCCAGGGACCATCGCATTGAAACGGACGTTGAAAGAAGTTGAATTATTTTATGTTGTTTTTTTTTTGTAAGTACTTGTTAGTTCTATGATCTCAGTTTGTTCTACCAAAGTGTTTGACTTATTAAAATAAGAATTATTGTTAAAAAAAACGAATTACTATAATGGTTGAAAAATTAAACCAAGACTAAGAAATTGAATATTTTAAGTTCATTTTTTTTTGTAATTGGTAATTCTGTGATCGTAGCGTGGGATCTATTAAGTAATGGCTTTATTAAAATAAGTATTATTGTGCCTTATGTGTCTCAAAATCAAGTATTGGTTCCTAGTCCGTTTCAAGACACCCACTGTCCGATTCAGTGCTACAGGTGTTATGAAACGGACACAAGTGAGACTAAAGAAATTTAAATATTTCATAAAAAGTATGGCTTTTTATTTAATATAGTGTAATAATAATTATACTACAGTATATCCGAAATCCTTAATGATAGTTAACGAGTTCCTAAGTTTGTAACTACAGTATGTATCTTACTTCAAAGTTAAATGTCCGTTTCATGGCGTATCTCCCCTACCTATAATAGATAGATACAGGCCGCCCGCAGACCACGAACCCTGTAAAGTGTTCGAAACGTCGGGATGAACTTAAATTTATTTAACATAAGCGAGTTTATCTGTTTTCATAGTTTTATTGCAGATAGATATACATAAATATTTAAATACATAGACAGCCATGACCAAGGAAATAAATATTTGTGATAAATAAATACACAAATAATGCCCTCGCTGGGATTCAAACCCAGATCCTCCAGCTTCGTAGGCGTTATCAATTTCTAAAAAATAAATAACGGACACCATATTGATTAAATACTCGTTCATCATCATCATCGTTTCAGCCAAAAGACGTCCACTGCTGGACATAGGCCTCCCCCAATGATCGCCAATGTGACCGGTTCTGCGCTGCTTGCTTCCAGCGGGTTCCCGCGTCCTTGACCAGGTCGTCGGACCATCAGATCTTGTGGGAGATCAAATACTCATTAGCGTCTGTACTT
>JALPQI010022639.1:0-22065 GCA_025490895.1 Thaumatotibia leucotreta
TTTTACCCCCTAGCAGGAATGGTGTTCAAAACTGAAATACCTAATGGAAAATACACAATTGTGTGCAATTATTGTAGTTTCGTATCTTGTCTATTGTTGTCAACCAAAGCTTTACATATACACCCATCTCATCCAGAAATATATTTTTTTTCCTGTATGACCATCTTCCTCGCAGAGTGTACAAATTTTCGATTATTTCGATTTTTTATTGAAGTAATTGGTGTGTTTGCTTCACTGAAGCCCTGATCATAGCAAACATTAAGAAACAAACTAAGTTATCGGTGAAACTTCAATAAAAAATCGAAATAAGCGAAAATTTGTACACTCTGCGAGGAAGATGGTCATACAGGAAAAAAAATATATTTCTGGATGAGATGGGTGTATATGTAAAGCTTTGGTTGACAACAATAGACAAGATACGAAACTACAATAATTGCACACAATTGTGTATTTTCCATTAGGTATTTCAGTTTTGAACACCATTCCTGCTAAGGGGTAAAAAGCTGGTTTTCATAACCATGTTTGTCTTACTTTCAATATTACTTCAGTAAAGTTTGCAGTTCGTTTTGAATGAATATTATGTTATGTACCTGAGTAACAAAAGAAAGTCCCAAAATAATTCGTCCAAGTTTTCATTTTCTTATTGACTGCTATTTTTTGACTGCTGCTATTATTTTGCACACAACTGTACTTTACTGTACATTTTGTGTTCCTGTAAACGGTTATTAAAATTTGACCTCTGGAGGATCGACATTTGTTGGTTTTGTCAAACTTTTAAAAGAAATTACAATTTCAAAGAGGCCTCCCAGAGTAATTTATACTGGTGATATTCAATTTGTTATTGGTCGGTGACGCTATAAGGTATTCGGTATAAAACAACTATTGCAGTTGGTCTAACAATTAACTTAATTCTTGGTATGGTACTACCGCAGGGCAATTCTGCCAATTAAGTTTACACTTTGATACAATACTTAATTTAAGTACCATACCAAATTCGAAATTTTGTTTTCTCCTTTTTGAAAAATTTTTTTTATTTTTTTTTTATTTATATTTCATCCCTTTCAACGCTCACTAACGCAACAATGTCGTCTGGAACCGCATTGGAGGAACGTCCAATTGCCTTTAATCTCTTAAAAAAGGATGAACTGGAGTACGAAGTCACAGTACGCCTTGGGGTACCCTTGTCTTCAGTTATGGAGCTCCGGAGCCAGCTCCGGAAGTTAAATTTGGAAATTCCTACTGACGAGGTTGCTGATTACGAAGGCGACGTCAACGAAGAACTTACCACAATAGCAGCAAAAATGGACGACCTCCGCGAACAGTTGCAATCTTCAGGCCGGCGGCACACCTCACTAAAGCTACTAAACCGAGTACAAGCCGTCGCACATCACCTTTTCCATCGTCTAACCCGCTTATCGCCCACCGAATCAGAAACCACCAGACATTGCGAACTGAGTGAACAGCTGGACAAATTACTGTCTCGCCTTGACAACATAATGGTTAATTTTAAAAGCGCTTTGTCAAAGGATACCACCCTTGATGTCAACACATCAACTTTTGCTAGTATACCTACGTGTACTAAACAGAATAACTTAGTGCAAAAATTAAATTTAAAGTATGATGGTAAAACCTGTGTTAAAGCATTCCTACGAAAGCTAGAACAGGTTCGTGTCTCGCGTGAGATCCCGGATTCAACATTGTTTCGCTCGGCCTGTGAACTTTTTACAGATGAGGCATCCTCGTGGTTTAATGGGATTTGTGACCAGGTTCAGTGCTGGGCGGATCTTAAAGCCGTAATGATACGTGATTACCTTCCAGTAGATTATAATGATAGGTTAATGAGTGAGATTAGATCTAGGACACAGGGATTCGACGAATCTATTGTTAACTATATAAGCGTTATGCTTAATTATTACTCACGTTTAGAGACCCCCCTGTCCGACAGTGAAAAGTTGAGCATATTGTTACAAAACATAAGACCATTCTATTCAAAACAGTTAGCATTATTTAAAATAGATTCGATCAACGATTTAAAGGCCCATTGCCGTCAACTAGAGGCCGCCACCTAACGTGCAAAGCGCTTTGTAGAACCAAATAGGGATCTTAGTAAGTCATTGGCCCAAGATTTGATGTACAAGCCCATACTAACAAAATCTGTCTCAGCTGTACAGGGTGCTTCCGATTTTTGCGTTCGTTGCAGGGTTGACGGCCATACCTTGAAAACCTGTAAGGCAGCTTCTAAAATAGTTTGTTACCGCTGTGGCGAGAACAACGTGACAGCCCGCACGTGCCCTAAATGCGTACCCGCGCCTGATACTTCAAAAAACGAATAGAACCGAGTCAGGGTATGGCTGATCCGGTTACTCGCGACATGGTTAAAAAATACAAAAGTAGAATATTTGTTCCTACCCCAAATCGAAATAACCGGGTTGGGAACAACCCCCAAATCCATACACTATTTAATAAATTGAATTGCAAAGACCAACTACCTCCTACTTCCAACAAAGTTAACTACAAACTTGAGCCATCAAATAGCTTAAACTTAAAGAACCCAGATTATATTGAACCCTACCAGTACCATCGGTCTGTACCAGCTGTCCGAGCCGCCAGATCTGACTCCCCGCCTGCCCCGATCGGTACAAACATTTCAGAACCATCCAGTAACGTGTACCACTTGTCCCGCGCAGCTAGCTTTGTCAGCGCGCCATACCTACTATTACCAACACCATTTAACCCTACTAGTACCCTTACTACCCCCCTACTTACAACCGCTTTGGAACCTACCGAACCTACCTACCCGCCCTGTCCTATCTACCCATGTTCTACCCCCACTAACTTAACTAACATAACCCCGCTTACTAACGCTTCGAGTCCCACTAACCTGCATGTATACCCTACCGATCCTGCTTACTCCCGCTGTCCTACCTACTCACGCTCTACCCCCACTAACTTAACTAACATAACCCCGCTTACTAACGCTTCGAGTCCCACTAACCTGCATGTATACCCTACCGATCCTGCTTGCTTTCCCTACCCCACCTACCAACACTCTACTCCTACTAACGTAACTAACATACCCCCATTTACTAATACTTCTATCCAGATCAATCAGACCTTGCCTGTTTTCATTTACCCGCCATCCTCAGCGCAAAACCTGCTGCACAACAATGTCCATTACTATTTGTGTAGCACCATAAGCTCGAATATGACCTATCACAATAATTTAATGTATCAACGAAATTTGCCAAACCCAACGTCATACTGCTACTTATTGCCGCCACCGTTGTACCCGTTAGTAAATAATTTTGAATATAGTGTAATTTACCCCAAATCAGGATCATATTTGGGAGGAGCTAACCCATCAAGTAATCAATGCAATCTAGCTTACCCCAATAACCCAACTTGTCCTAATACAAGTTCTTATCTCGATGCCATTGAAAACCAAAATAACGTAACTTACCCCCTCCCAAATTTGTGTTCGGATGCATCGTCGGCTTACTCTGAGTCGAGCAACAATCAATATTATGTCACTTACCCCAGTGATGAGATTCCACCTAGTGCGGGTACGTGTTTAGAGGCACCCACTGACCACGCCGAAGCAAAAACAAATCAGTATAACTCAACGTATACAGGCTCCTACTTAGATAATTCCCTCGAATGCGTTATGTCACTTAATAATCAACGTAACGTAATTTATCCCAATAACGAACTTAACTCAGCAGTAGATTCGTGTTCAATTGCAGTTCCAAAACCGACGGATCCACAAATTAATCAATATGAAGCATGTTACTGCAACAGTAAAATTTACCCTACCGCAGGTAGGTGTCTAGACGCATCTTCCGTAAAGTCTGAATCACAAAACAAACAAACAATCTCACTCAAAGATGACCCTTACGACTGTAACGAAGCTTGCTCAAATGCGTCCTGGCATATAAATGGACCGGCAACGCGTTGCATTCCCACGGCAGATCCGGCCAGCGCTGGACCAGAAAAGCAGGGCCGGGCCAATGCTACATCGAACCCTAAGTTTGCCGAAGACGATTGGCAATCCTGGTTGTCATTCGTAAAAAATTTTTTTGAAACATGTACAATTGTAAAAACTATTAATTTGATAAATAAGCGAGGGTTAAGACCTTTTTTTTTTTTTTTTTGTTTAGGGGGGGAGAAATGCTTTACGCATACCGCCCGGGTGCGGGAGGGGACCCGAGCGGTTATGTGGGACTCCCGTTTGGCTAATGAGGCCTACGGTATACCCACTAAAAAACCCCCCCATATGCCACCTCGTCGCCTTTTTGGCGGGGTTACGAGAACGCTCTCGCTTACATTCTTAACCCCGCCGGCGGCAGCTGCTTGCCAGCAGCTCCTTCGTGGATGTCCGAAGACCCTCCACGCTGGGCGCGCCGGATGGTTGGGCGCGCCTCCCTCCTCGGTCTCCATGATGCATTGTGGCGGACCCTCCCGAGACCGCCACAAGGAGACTGTAGGTGCCGGAAGATTTCCCGGGACCCGGCGGCATATCAGGTCTGTGGTTATGCCGCCGACCACACTTCGGCTGCAGAGGATAGGGCGAGCGGCAACGACAACACCGACACTCCTCTTCCTCTGCAGCCCCACCGACGCCGTTACGGCGGAACGGCCCCGCCAAGGTCGCAGGGGGTAGGGAGAGTGGCGCTCCGTAATACCATCACGCCTCTCCCCCTGCGATCCCACCTCGGCCGCAGAGGATAGGGAGAGCGGCAACGACAACACCGACACTCCTCTTCCTCTGCGGTCCACCTCCACGCGTCCTAAGCGGGCTCGGTGAGCCCACTTGGAGCGTCCTCCTCGGGCCAGCCGGCAGCCCAAAACTGGCCGGCCCCGGGTGCCTCTTCGCTTCACCGTGGGTGACCAGTCCACGGTTACTGAGCCCCTCCACCACGACTAGGTGAGCACCCCACGGGGGGAGGGTTAAGACCTTACCTAACTGTAAAAATCTATGATTTGTATTACTCTGGTCTGATGGATTCTGGTCCGGAGCTGTCGATTTTGGGTGACGATACCTTCAAGTGCTTTAAGGGCGAGGCCATCTTACATAAGTCACGTGATTCCAGCCACATAACTACCGCGAATAAGTCCCCTTCGCCAATCGTAGGCCACATGTTCTTGCCAGTCACAGTAGGTAACAAGACATCAGTAGTCAAGTTTTACGTAGTACCGGAGATACATACAAAGCTGATTTTCGGGATTGATTTTTGGCTGGCTTTCAATTTTGGACGCGACGTCCTAGCGTTACTAGACAATAGCAATTACTCGTTACCAGATACAGAATGTATCAACACCTTTACTGCAGAAGTCAGGCATATACAGGGATTGGAGGCGTTAACAACTGAGCAACAGGTTCAGGCAGAAAATATCATAAAAGAATTTGAGTCAATATCGGCTGAGAGAATGGGACTGGGTCGAACTCATCTGATAACCCACACCATAGATACTGGGAATGAAAGGCCAATCAAACAACGATACTACATGCTGTCCCCCTCCAAATTGTACGAGCTCAATAAACAGTTGGACGAGATGCTGGAGTTGGACGTTGTCGAACCAAGTGCCAGCCCGTGGAACAATCCGGTTACCATGGCCCCTAAGTCTGATGGGACTCTTCGGTTCTGCCTTGACAGCCGGAAATTGAACGAAGTTTCAAAACACGACGCCTACCCTTTACCACTAATCAACCAGATTTTGGACCAGCTGGGAAATGCTAAGTTCCTGTCCTCGCTAGACCTGAAATCAGCCTTCTGGCAGATAGGCTTGGATTCTCAGGCATCGATGGAGAAGACATCATTCACAGTCCCTGGACGCGGTTTGTTTCATTTTAAAGTGATGTGTTTTGGTCTTACGTCGGCACCAGCCACACAGCAACGCCTGATGGACATCCTGTTCGGCCCTGAATACAACGGGCGTATCTTCATATATCTAGATGATATAATTGTCGTATCGGAGTCGTTTACAGAGCACTTAACCTTGCTACGTAGGGTATTGGAGCGACTACGCTTTGCTAATCTCACCATAAATCTACCTAAATGTAAGTTCTTTCGTAGGCAATTGAAATACTTAGGATTTGTTGTGGACGAACAAGGCTTACGCACAGACCCCGACAAGGTCAAAGCCATTATCGACTTCCCCACCCCAAAGTGCAAGAAAGACGTGAAGCGCTTCCTTGGCACGGCTTCTTATTACCGTCGTTTCATTAAGAACTTCAGCAACATTGCAGGCCCCCTGAACCAATTGACGTCAACCAAGAAGGGTGGCCCACCGTTTCGCTGGTCTCCGGAAGCCGAACGCGCTTTCGGCGAGCTCAAGGTGGCCATGACCACAGCCCCGGTACTGGCTTGTCCCGACTTTTCAAGACCGTTCGCCGTACATTGCGACGCTTCGGACTTTGGAATAGGAAGCCTGACCCAATTTTTTGAGGGAGACGAACACCCCCTGGCATATTACAGCCGGTCACTCTCGCCTCAAGAGAGAAACTATTCTGCCACCGAAAGGGAGGCCCTAGCGGTGGTTAACGTGGTGGAACATTTTAGACCGTATCTTGAGGGCCCTCGCCCATTCAAAATCATCACCGATCATGCAAGCTTGAAATGGTTTCTCAACCTCAAAAATCCAACGGGTCGCCTCGAGAGATGGGGTTGTCGTCTGTCACCGTATAACTTTACAGTCGAGCATCGGAAGGGATCGGAACATGTGGTACCGGACGCGCTATCACGCGCAGTGCCGATCTGTCAAATTGGTATTAGCGGTACACCTGACCCCTGGTACGACCGGATATATAATAAATGCGAATCAAACCCGGGCTCAGTCCCAAACTTCCAGTTAGTAAATAACCGCCTTTACCGCTACACTAAATCTAAAAGCAAACTAACGGCGGATTTCGAATGGAAGGAAGTAATACCTGTGAAATTCCGCGAAGAAATTATGACGGCTAATCATGCAACCCCTACTGCCGCCCATCTGGGTACCGCTAAAACCTATAACAGGATAAAACTTCGTTACAACTGGCCGAAAATGTACCAAGATGTGGTCCGTTTTGTCGCCAATTGTTCAGTGTGCGCTGCTTACAAGCACAGTCAGCAGCCGACGCCCGGTTTCATGGGAAGTGCAAAGGTGTGCAATCGACCATTCCAATGCCTAAGTTTGGATTTAGTGGGACCACTTCCGCCCTCAAGGAAGCTTAACACGTACCTGTTAGTAGTCGTCTGTTGTTTTACTAAATACTGTATGCTGGTCCCTTTGCGACGTGCCACAGGAGCAGTGATCTCTCAGAGGCTAGAAGACCACGTATTTATGATCCATGGTATACCCCAGACGATCATTGCAGACAATGCCTCCTATTTCACAGGGGGTGATGTCCAGAAATTATTTGCGGCCTACAATATTCCGCAATTGCACTATACACCCGTGTACTGTCCCCAGGTCAACACGGTGGAACGTTATAACAAGACTCTCGTGACAGCGATATCGATGTTTGTGGAATCAGATCATCGCTCGTGGGACGTGCATATCTCCCGCATACAGTTTGCCTTGAACACATCAGTGAACGAGTCCACGTCCCACACTCCGTTTATATTGGTACACGGAAGACAAGCAGTACCGGACGGTACGATTTATGGAGACCCGGAAGAGGTCGACGAAATCGTTTTCGCCTCACGAGACGACTATCTCAATAAAATTAACATCCTGAAGACAGTTTATCCAAGCGTGAGGCAGTTGTTGCAGAAAGCCCACGATAAAAACGTTAAATACTATAACGTTAAACGACGCGATATCGAGTTCAATGTTGGAGATGAGGTTTGGAAACGTACTTATAAGCAGAGTAATGCAGGGAAGTACTTCTCAGCAAAGTTAGCACCAAAGTATGACAAGTGTCGCGTGATTAGGAAGGTTTCACGCTTAGTGTACGAGCTTGAGGATGAGAACGGCAAACGCTTAGGGAAGTGGCACATAAAGGACTGCAAACCCAGCTCTGCCCGTGCTACCTAGCTTAATCGCGGCTGTTATGCAGTACAGAACCCATACCAGATTTCGTACGAATGTTTGTACATGGTACCTATAATGTAATATCGTACCGATTGTTCTTTTCTTTATTTGTTTATTTTTTCTTGTCTTTTGTCTGCTTACTTCCCGCAGGCCTAGATGCTCTTGTTTCCAGCGACGGCCCCGCGGACTCAAGTGATGCCAAGGGATGAAGCGACGTGCGACTTAGGGCCGGAGTCGGCGTTCTAGCATCCGTTCTTCCACAGGGCGGTCAACTTTTTTTTGTTTGTAGTTATTTTTTCCTAAGTATTGTTTTCTGTTATATTGTGTCGTGGCTGTTGTCTGACAACATCAACTGCAGTATAACTCTGGCTCGTTGTTCGGAGGATGATGATGAGGCTCGGGGGCGAGCTGGAATTTTCCTTCGTAAGTTAACTTCCGTCGAAAAATTCTCCTGGAAAAGAGGGTGTAATGTATAAACGACTTTACACCCGGGTGCGAATTACGTAATAATTATGTGCGCTTAAATTCGTGCCTCAAACAACTCGGATGTCGGAATTTAGTGTTGCCAGGATGGTGAATTCTGGTTTCTTGTATTTGAGTTAGTGACGGAAGATATGTTATTGCGAAATTATTAATTTTTTTTCGCATTTCAAACCATACGGGAGTGTTATAATTGTCTTGTTTTCCTTTTCCTCGTATTGGTCTCTTCCTGCGGTGAATTGGATTTCGTTACTGGCAACCCCGCGGCGTGATCGGAAATGCAAGTCAAGATGGCTGGCAGATCTTTCTTGTAGCAAACAGCGCAGAAGTCGCGTTCCCTTATTTTGGGTTTTATACAGGGCAATACCGTTTCTCCTGGTAAGTGGCGATTGAAATCCGCTTGTGCGCGCTGTGAAATGTTGAAAGTGCTATTGGATTACATCAGAATTCGTTTTTTTTCCAGTTCGGTCTCAGGGCCGCCTGCCGACGTTGAGACGATTTCCCGTGCGTTGGCGATTTGGGCCGCAGATATAGTGACGCTACTGTAACGCCTCGAGTCGACATTTGTCGCCTTCCAATATTCCGCTGGACAATTTTCCTCATATTGGTAAGTTTCCTGATATTATTGACGGCCATGCCTCGTGGCATGACCCGTCGTATCCTGCCGGTTTGGTGGATTGTTAAAGGTATCGGGAGATTATAGTTTGATCCTTTTTTCCAGTTTTGGGCATCCGTATGACGTGACCCGACCGCCGAGTCTCATGCCGAGTGACTGTCCCTCCGGAGTTGACATTTGCTAACACCAACCCCGCTAAACAATTTTCCTCCGACAGGTAAGACTCGTTAACCTCTTTTAAGCCCTCGGCGGCGCCACGCCGTGCCTGGTGTTAGGTGCTACGTACCTTGGTGTAACCAAATTGAGGTTATGACATGTGGCACGGCCGCGTGGACCGCGAGGTTCATTTAGCCACTCCAGGGCAGGTACACCACACTACTCAGACTTCATTTCCTTGGTGGCCTCAATAGTCCATCCCGACGGACGAGTATATCGGGGCCATTTAATCAACTTCTATTCTCCGGGTATTTCAAGAGGAGTCTAGTACGGGCCCGGTTGTAGGCGGTCATCTGAGCGAGTGGCTGAGCAACGGGGACGTCGAGGGCACTGGAGTCGCCGTCGTGAGCCGCGAACCAGCTAAGCCCATATCAATATTCAATTCAAAAAAAAGCAACCTTAAACATTTTCGAGCCGGTTCAAAATTGACTTAAATTAGATAGCTCCGAGTAAATTCTTATTAGCGTAATCGACCAAACATCACCAAATAAGATACCAATACTGCTTACTAGAGTCTAAGTGAAAGAAATAAACATTTATTTTGAATGTGTTGTTTTCCTGGGAAAGTCCAGATAGATTTACCCTATTACAGTAGGCCTCCCACAAGGTGGACTCATGACCTGGTGAAGGTCGCTGGATGCGGGTGGCACAGCCTCCTTGTGGCAATCTTTGGGGGAGGCCTATATTATATTTTAGGTACCAAGCTACTAAATGTTGGAACGTTATACCTCCTCCAATACGAACATTGAACAGCAAACCTAATTTCAAATTAAAATTACGCCAGCATTTATTAGAAATACAAAAAAAAAGTACCTAAACACTCCAGTATTTATCCAGTCATTCGCATATATATATATATATATATATTTCTTCCTCTTTATACGCGCTAAATACGAATATCTACTTGTTCAGTTAAATAGTAACTTCCTATCAGTTTTAGACAATCACACATACTTTATATCTATTTCTTATCTTATTTACCACTCAATACAATAATAATACACATACTTACTTATAATTATGAACATAGCACAATAACTCATTTACACAATCTTTCCTTTTTCTATTTATTTACAATTTTCAACACGTTTATTTATATTTCTGCGTTAGTACGGATGGATATACATAGACTTGCGCTGCACTAGTCGTCTTTGCACTAGTGTAGATTTAGTGGTTCTGACGGAAGATCAGCGCTGTGGACTCTCGAGTCTACAGCACGTATGCTGACTCAGCGCCAATTCTATACCACGACACATGACTCTTGCGCAAATAAACTATAGGTTAACTTAATTCATAAGTTTCAATGTTATGTATTTATTTTGTTTAATCTGTATGTTTCTACCAAATATCTAAAGCAGTACCTACTTCAAAATCTACATATCGCTAAACCTGGCGGTTGTGGCAGGCAGTAACACTGGAGTATCCGATTTGAGGAATTGGACGTTAGTATTAAACTCGCATGTTTCTACTAAACTTAATATCTAAAGAACTTCTTTAAAATCAAGATATCGATAAAAGATAAACCTTGCGGTTATTGTGGGCAGTACTGAAGCATCAGGAGTGAGGAGTTGGAAGTCAAGATCAGGCTGTCAGTATTTGATTATGCCAAACATGCTACACTTTCATTTTCACGTGTCTAACACTCTCGGTTAAGGTAAGCAGTACGTCTGCAGCATCAGGCTTTGAGGATACAAGGATAAAAATATTATAATATTGCATTGTCATGGGGACTTGATAAGAGTTACAAATTTTATTGATTTCGGTGCAGTAGAAGTGGTCGAAAAATCGATCACAAGATTTGAAGAATCGACGACAGTTGATACGCGGTGAAGTTAATAAAAACCGGTTAATAATAAAAAAACAACCTGGAAATGATGTTAAAAATAGCAACACGGAAAGTAAAAAACCATGCCAGTTCCTGTATTTGAAATCTGGACATACATTTCGAACATTTTTTTTTACATTTTAAATTAAATCTTTATTCTATCTCAGGTTTACAACTTTCTCCCGCATCAGTATTGCGATACAGCGTGGAAATGCCGCCAGCATCCTCGGTACAATGCCACAAGGGCAAATCTTAGATATAGGTTAGGTTAAATAGATTAGTTAGATTTAATCTATGTACATAAATTGTAGTTTTAAAAGTTAGTACTAAAAATATATATGAAAAAAACTTTCTCCCTAAAATTAGTTTTTAAGTCCTAAAATCAATACCTGGTGAGATATCTACGTTGATGATATCTCAAATAAAAAAACGATAACTAGGCATGTTTTCTAGAAGGTTTAAACAAAAAAATCACACTTCGTTTTTTTTAAATGATGTCAAAAATGGTATTATAACTTTTTCAATTCTGGATCATGAACTTCAAAATTCTGTAAAATACTTTTATAAAACAGAAGCATTTATTATGTTTCGTTAGATTGTTTACACGTTAATACTTTAATGAAATAAAATAAAAAATAGTACGTTTATCGCTTAACTTGGTAAAAAGTTAATTTAAAATTTTGGGTAGTTTGTCCAAAAACACTAAAAAAAAATAGTCAGACTTCGTCATAGACATTAATGGCTTAAATATCTTACTATACTTACTCTATACTTACTTCACCTAAAAGCTTTGCATCGGTCTACCAATCACTCTGTATTACTTTCTCTATTAGGTCTACTGTATTTGTTGATCGTGACAGAGATCCTGCTTGTTTTCCAGAGTGCGTAGCTTAAAGTCTGCGTGTTCTAATAATTAACTTTTGACAGTTATATATTAATACTTATTAACGTACTGCCGTATGGTGACGGCAGTAAGAATACATTTGTCACCACCCCAACTCCTCCTGCGGGTGTCGTAAGAGTCGACTAAGGATTGAAGTGTCACTGACCATCCCACAAGATTGATGATGGGCAGCAGCGTCATCATAGTGGACATATTACTGCGATCGCCAATCCGCTTGCCCAGCGTGGCGATTATGGGCATTTACCTCCTAATGCGTCTACACGCATAGTTAATAGGAGAGGCCTACGTCCAGCAGTGGACTAACACAGGCTGATGATGATGATGATTAATATGGGGTAATAATCTTCATTTTTTCGATAGCCTTAACGTCATAGATATAAGGATCATTTCTAAACTGCCAAACGTTCATTCTTAGAAATCGCAGACTATAAAGGTGCATGCAGACCAACAGAGCATTCGCTGTTCTATCCCCCACTCTACGAAATCAACGAATCACGTTTCGTGTAACAATCGAATTTCGTAGAGTAGGGGGATAGAACAGCGAATGCGCTTTTGGTCTGCATGCACCTTAACATGCCAACGCTGCCCCAATATTACAAGGTCGTTGTCAAGTTAAAGTCAAGGTGTGTATTACAAGGTTGGTGTTGCACGTTCAACTTGAAATTTGAACATTGTCACACTGAGACTTAGTGTAGATTCAATTACCCCGAAAATGTAACACATCATCAGCCTATGATAGTCCACTGCTGGACGTAGGCCTCTCCTATTAACTATGCATATAGACGCATTAACACGTTCATTGCCACATCACGCGACGTCGCGTGATGCCGTCCATTACCGTGTGGCCGACCACGCGACGTCGCGTGATAGTGCCTTAGGATTTTGTTTACGCGTCAAGATGGTAGCCGTAGCGTAATAGATTCTGGCATTAGTTTTGGCCACTAGGGAAGGGTTTTACCTATTCGGCAGGTGGTGTGGCCTGTGGGTAGCCATCTCCATTATTTTTCAGCGCGCTCGCTAGTTGGCTCGCCGCAGCCGCGCAGTGCAGATGTATTCCTTTGCCGTTATATTGTTATTTCTCGATTGGATTTCGTGATTTAACATAAGAATTTAGCTTTTTTACTATGAATAATAACGCAAAGTCTAGAAATGTGTAAGTACGCATGATATGTTTTCATCACACGAAGTCGCGTGGAGCGGCCATGTGGGCAAGATATACAAGGAGAAGTGGATACATTTCCTTGTATATCTTGCCCACATGGCCGCTCCACGCGACTTCGCGTAACAAAACA
The DNA here is from genome assembly GCA_025490895.1 of Thaumatotibia leucotreta. Lineage (NCBI taxonomy): Eukaryota > Metazoa > Arthropoda > Insecta > Lepidoptera > Tortricidae > Thaumatotibia > Thaumatotibia leucotreta. The sequence goes on from JALPQI010022639.1 coordinate 13,347, forward strand.
TATATATATATTTATAATATCTATATGTTTACTTTTATAAAATACCAACATATATACACAAGAAATGCCCAAATAACCCAATTAAACGAATTTTATGTGTTAGCCATCTCGGTATGTTCACTAATTTTGGCTTTGCAATGAACGTGTTAAGAGGTAAATGCCCATAATCGCCACGCTGGGCAAGCGGATTGGCGATCGCAGTAATGTGTCCACTATGATGACACTGCTGCCCATCATCAATCGTTACCAAAAAAATGGTCAGTGACACTTAAATCTCTTAATCGACTCTTACGACACCCACGGGAGGAGGCGTGGTGATGGCACATGTATTTTACTGCCGTCACCACGTGGCGCATAAAAGTATAAACTACGGTAGAACTTATGAAAAAATACAGGGTTGTTCATTGTATGTAGGCGGTATGGTAATTACAGATAGTAATCATCAGAAGAAAGAAAAAGGTTTGGGAGATGTCATGGAACATAAAGTAACCATACCTCCTGAATGGCAGTCAGAAAAAAACATAATATTCACGCCAGAAATTACCCTGGCAAGACTGACAGTAAGTAAAACCGCAAATGAATGCGACGAAGGATCCTGAATTTCGAATACTGGAGTCAGACAAAAGCAAAGAAACTTACGTGAAAAAAAGCAAGCAAGCTTGAACATTTCATGTTATTGGATGGCTGTCAGGATCCATAGAATGCATATTAAGATCATTCAAAAGCGAAATAATTTAAATGGAAACTAATTGATTGCATACCAATTATCTTGTTGAAGGCGATAGCTGCGTGAGATTCAATTGAATATTGAACGTACTAGCAGTGCCTGCGACTTCGCACGCGTGCTGTTCGGTGATCTGTGTTGCACGTTTTCTTAGGTATATTTTATGACATGTAGCAGTCCGGTAAATGGGTTTCTTAGAATTAGTCCTTCGAATTCTGATAAGATATCAGGTTAACGGCCAAGTTAGACAAACTTATCGAAAACAAAACATTACAGAGAACTTACGAACTTACATAGTATTCGGTGTAGCAAAGAAATATCATGTACACAATGAAAGAAATGGTTTATGTACCTACCTATCGTTTGAGGTTCAATTTCAAATATAATACAGTCAATTCTTTATATCCCCAAAGGTAGTAAAATAAGTAATGCGGTTGTACTCAGTAAGTGATCGTATTCCAAAACCCCAAGAAAGAAGTGCTTTTTTTTCGAAAAAAAAATCTTAGTTAGGTAAGTAAAGAGTTAACGGTAAGATGAAGCTTTAGACTTTAGAGCCGAGACTGGGGGCTGGAGGCCCGAAGGCAATATGTTTAGGCCGCAACGGCTGAGCTCCAAGTAGTGCCAATGGCCGATCGGATTTTCCATGAAATACTGGTTTATGGTCGAGGCCGAGGTGAGAAACATAGTACCAAGCGTTCAATGTGAACAGTAAATAAATAAACCGAGCTTGAGGGCCGAAGGCCTGTAGGTGAGGCGCCATGACCACGAAGGCTGAAAGCCAAGCTCCGAGTAGGGTCAATTACCAATCGGAAATTTTGCGAAATGTTGATTTACGGTCGATGGTAAGCTGTAAAAAAAGAGGGTTCGGAGCGTTTAAAAATACTCTGTAACAAAGCTCCTAACAGTAATGATGTATGTAGTTAAAATAAATTGTTTCACGTTATGCACAACATAATACGTTTAATAGTGCCGATCGTTTTGACCTTTCAAAAAAAGATGTTAATTTGATTTCCATTTTTTCATCTCTTAAAAACGCCTTGCAAAGAGAGTTCACTATGAGGTATATTATAATGAAAAGGGCGCTTTCTTTTCCCAGATAAATTGAAATCATCTAACATTTTTAACCGTTAAAGCTGCCGCTAAATAGTTAGTAGTGTGTTTGGGAGTAAGATATGGGGATAGAGGGTAATTACTGGCAAAGAGGCAATGCATCTGTCCTCAGGATTTTTTGGTCGCTGTGTCCCGCTTTCCATCAGGTGGGCTGAGAGCTCTGTTGTCTACCTTCGTCACATAAAAAAAATGTATTTTGAAGGTTACAATCAAGGAGCGGAATTTTCATAGCGAAAATGTAACTGTCAGAGGGATTGACCAAACTATTTTATCGACTTATTGATGTTAACGAATAATCCATCACCAACTATAAGATTATTCTGTAACATTTGACCTCTTTATTATCAACAACCATGTAAAAAACAGCTTACGCCAAGACATTACATGTGGAATTATCTATAAGCTAACATAATTCTAGTAGTTATAACATTTTATGTCAAATAATGAAAAGGAAAAATTATAGGGTACAGTAGCAGGTATTAAGGTAATGGTTAATGTTTCGTCTATGTTGTGTCCATCTATCAGAAAAAATGTCGGCATTTTGAATCATAGCTAAAAAGTTATTAATTAGTTCTATAGCTCTGTGGGTGGGTTCGTTGGAAGTTTGATAGGTGCGGATGTGATATGGAATGGTAAGGAGGTCTCTAGGGCGGCGAACTCGGCGCCCTACTGCAGCTGTATAGTTGTTAGGGATGAGGATGGCTATGCGCTCGAGCACGGATGGGTTATCAATATGATTTCTGAGGAGTAGACAGTAATGAATGGCTAATGGCTAATCTAGCTCTTAGATAAGTAACTTGAATATCGATATTAAAATAAATCATGTCAGGCGTCAACACTTTTATATTGACACCGCATGTGCTCACAAACTTATGAAAACTTAAGTGACGTAAATAGCATAAATATGTGACGCTGTCATGATTTATTTTAACTAACTTATCTAAGAGGTCAAATGATACAGAATAATATTTTAAAGTAGGGGCATCGAAAGAAGTCGTTTTTGACGTTTGTTTGCACATGAAGTTCTGTAAATGTTCACAGTTAGTATAATGGAGCAAATCAGTTCGAAAATGTATGTGAATTGCACCCAAACTATGCAATTGATTTATACTGATAAGATATGAACTAAAATCTAATGAATTATACAAATACTAGTTGGTTTAAAAATACTGTGGTTATTAAAATAAAATACATAATATAAGAAAAAAAACAAATTATAAGACATATATTCTTAGAGTAAGGTATAAAAAAGGTAACAAATGAATAATAATAACTTCTAACTATCAATGAAAGAATATTATGTATATATTTCAAGGTTTTATTCTGAACAGTAAATTCTGGAGAAAGTTCTTTCACATACACAAAGAAGAGTGCAATTTAAAACGTTTTTTACGCATACGCCAACGTGGACAAGGTACAAGTTCTTTGCAACTTGCACTTCCATCAGGATCCACAATGGAACTGAAATATACACAAATACTTTCTCTTCTTTTTTCCAGCTCCAATCGCAGGGATCAATTTTCTTGTCGATAAGGCAAGGCACTTTGTCCATATCTTCGTTTGTTTGTAGCTATCAATGAAAGAATATTATGTATATATTTCAAGGTTTTATTCTGAACAGTAAATTCTGGAGTAAGTTCTTTCACATACACAAAGAAGAGTGCAATTTAAAACGTTTTTTACGCATACGCCAACGTGGACAAGGCGCAAATTCTTTGCAACTTGCACTTCCATCAGGAATCGTTTTCCACAATGGAACTGAAATATAGACAAATACTTTCTCTTCTTTTTTCCAGCTACAATCGCAGGGATTAATTTTCTTGACGATAAGGCAAGGCACTTTGTCCATATCTTCGTTTGTTTGTAGCATGGTCCGCTTTAGATCTTGAGTCAGTTTCAGTGAATCTTTTGTTGGTGAGATGCTTTCAATACTCAATTATTTATTGCTTCCACACAGTTTACAAGGTATTATGAAACATAAAGTGTTTACCGCCATTAGTTAGCTTTATTTTTATATGAAAACATTCCGTCTTGCTATAATTAATTGTTATATAATTTGTAGTCTCTCTAGACATTCGTCATCCAAGTGGTGGACGGTCTTCCTCTTTCCCTCTTTCCAGTAGCCATGGACAGATAGTTTATCACGACATGACTGTCCGGTCGGCGAAGGACGTGACCTTACCATCTCAGCTTATTTTTACAATCTTGAAACTAGCCCTTACATTACATAAGTGGCGAACGCAGTCCTTGAGCGTGTCTCCGCCTGTCTATCGTAGCATACGATGTATGTGATAGAGTGTTGAGTAAATTGAAGGAAATAGAAGCGGAGAGAGAGTGGAAAGAGGAAACCACTTTCAGGCAAGCTAAAATGACGTGAGGAGAACCAGATACCTTACGAAGTTGGAAAAAATTGACTTGAGGATGTTGATCGGAATTATTTCGAGGAACAACACCCTCAACAGGCATCTTAAGGTGATAGGAATAAGTAATTAAGCAGCCTGTCCACATAACGGGAGAGACGAAACTAGTCAGCATGTTCTGGTAGAATGCATTATGTAGATACGCAGCGGCATTATGTGTTTGGCAGGGATAGGTTGCAGGGGAAAGAACTCATGGACGTGTCGACGTCCATGAGTTCTTCCCTTGGGGTCGCCCAGGGATATTCTACGGTTCTGCAAATCTGCAAAAAGACAAGGAGGCTAGAAGGAAATAATGGGGTAACGCAGCCGTGACATTAACCTACAGCTCCAGCAACGGGAAAGGGATGAATGAGCATAATCATAATCATAAATTTATTTCCAAGAATATGGTAATACAATTTTGGGGACAATATTTACAAAGGAACAACATATTCTGCCAGCATTGGCGTAGAAATATTATGTCAGACATAATTAACAAAATTCAATGAATTATATAAATTACAAAACATGACATGCGAATATAAATAAAAAATGTGAGTATATACTGTTAAGGTAAAAACACCACTTCATCACTAATACATAATTTATTAAATGGTTAACAAGGCAATCACACAGTAATTTTAAGATAGAGTAACCGCGACGCGCCATATCCGTGTAACGTCCGTTGACAGCTCGCCCGACGCCGTAGTGAAGTGACATGCCGGCGCTACCGCTAGTGTTGTACCGGGCTAATTTCCTTACAGTTCGGCCATTCACTGACCAAACCTTCGGCCCGAAGGTCAATTCTTCAGGTCTTCACAGAAGCTCACCGTAGGCCGCTAACTTTCACAGCCCCAGCACCCAAATTGTGTGACTGAAGTCTCATAGGTTCAATACACTGCGAATTGAACAAATGCATTTTAAGCGTAACGCATACACAGGTCTTGAATGCCATGAATCTATAACATGTGCGACGTTCCGTCGTCCACGAACCGATTCGTCGATTTCGTCAGTGTCAAGCGTAACATGGACAGGCAGACAAGATATGTTCAAATGACGATGTACCTTTTATCAACTGGGCTTATTATAATTGTGCTAATGTGGAGTGGCAAGAACCAGGTCAACCCCCTTTTTTTTTAAATCTTTAGTATAGTCAGTATACAAATTTTAATACTTTCATTGAGCGATTCCAAGATTAAAGTGATATCATTTACTTGCATGATGTGCAATTAATGAAAACTCTTTTTCTTTTTTTTTTTTGACATTGAACTTGTAAATATATCGCCATTATGTATGAGACTATTATGCACTTAGGACAGCGCCATCTAGTAGCATTTTTTTAAAGGATTAATGACATTAATAAAATGAATGTAACATCATGAAATCAGTCAAGTGTTCGCTGGCTAATTGCGAATTTGTTTGATTATACACAGTACAGACAGACTTACGAGTAACATGATATCATTGATTTTTGAATAATCACACAATTACTGATGTACACATTCCTCGAATGATGAATGTTATAATGCCAATAAAGTAATGGAACAAGCTCACAGTTGTATCCGGCGACGTAGAGCGCCTTGGGATGACTGCTTGTGTCCGTACTAGTCACCGATGACTCGCGCAGAAGCGCGTACATAGCCGCTCCCGCGCCTGGGTTACGGCGAAGTCTGCCAGTGCGGTGAATTCGTCAACTGACGCGTTCCGGCAGCAATGCGTAAGACCCGCTGCGTGCACCTTACATATACTCAGCTAGACAAACAGACGCCCGTTTCCAGGCTTGCCCTGCTAAGGAATGAGGTTAAAACAACACGATATAAGGTCATAAAACATATGAATTAACTGCCAGATCGCAATGGAACCAGTATTTGATATAGACCGCCTCTCGGCGCCAGCCCAAATGTTTTATCCAGGACCGCCACTGGGGCGCCAGTCCACATGTATTATCCAGGACCGCCACTGGGGCGCCAGTCCACATGTATTATCCAGGACCGCCACTGGGGCGCCAGTCCACATGTATTATCCAGGACCGCCATGGAGGCGCCAGTCCACATGTATTATCCAGGACCGCCATGGAGGCGCCAGTCCACATGTATTATCCAGGACCGCCATGGAGGCGCCAGTCCACATGTATTATCCAGGACCGCCATGGAGGCGCCAGTCCACATGTATTATCCAGGACCGCCATGGAGGCGCCAGTCCACATGTATTATCCAGGACCGCCATGGAGGCGCCAGTCCACATGTATTATCCAGGACCGCCACTGGGGCGCCAGTCCACATGTATTATCCAGGACCGCCATGGAGGCGCCATATCCGTGTAACGTCCGTTGACAGCTCGCCCGACGCCGTAGTGAAGTGACATGCCGGCGCTACCGCTAGTGTTGTACCGGGCTAATTTCCTTACAATACAAATAATAGTAGACAAGTCAAACAAATAGTCAAAACAATTGCAAATAAAATAATAATGAATAGTAGATAGGTACCTAAAATTAATGTCAATCATCAATATAATTCAAATATTATTTTAAGTCATAAAAACATTTCTCTAGAAGCCAATTAGTTAATTTCCTTTTAAACAGTGACACAGGCATTTCTATAAACTCAGACGGCAACTTATTATATATTTTTATACACATACAAAACACATTTCTCCGACAAAGTTCCAAGCGGAACCTAGGGCAATACAGTTTATGTTTATATCTTGTCGGTCGTTGCGAAATATCGGTCTGCAATTGAAATAATTCTAAATTTAGTCTTACAAACAAGCATACTTCTTTAATGTACATACAAGCAATAGGTAGTAAATTTAACAATTTGCATAGTGGTTTGCAGGGTTCCCACCGTGATACTCCGCAAATGGCCCTAATACATTTTTTTTGGGCTATAAAAACATCTTCAAAATCGACCGAATTTCCCCAAATAATAAGCCCGTAGCTGAGAATAGAGTGTACATATCCATAATATGCAGTCATGGCTGCTTTTTGGGAAACCGTTTGTCGCAAGCATCTAATTGCATATACAAATCGGTCTATTTGTCACATAAATGACTAATGTGTAACTTCCAGTTTAGATATATATCCATTGTTATACCCAAAAAAACAGTATCTTCCGCTTCCTCGATTTTATCATTCTCAAATTTAACGTTTATGTCTTAATATTAGCTTTGTATGTTCTAAATTGTAAAATTTTCGTCTTGTCTATGTTAATCTTAAGGCTATTATTTAACAACCACTTATTTAATTCAACCAACGCTACGTTAATTTTGTTCTTTAAAGAAAGTATCGAGTCAGCCTCGATAATTATTGTTGTATCGTCTGCAAACAGTATGAATTTATCGTTAGTTACATTAGGCAAATCGTTGATATAAAGCAGAAAGAGTAGCGGGCCAAGAATACTTCCTTGCGGAACTCCATTATTGTTTACTCTATAGGAAGAAGTATAGGTTTTTTTTAATGGGTTCCGTTGGTTTTGCTCAGCATCGGATATTTCAACACACTGCTCACGATTTTCGAGATAACTTTTGAACCAAGAGTATGCTTTTCCCTTTATACCGTACAGTCACGTCTAAAAATATGTATACAAAAACAAGGTTGCATAGATATGTAGTCAAGTAAAAATTACGAAGTGGTGGAGGAATTACTAGAAATTATAACCTAACCACACACCGTTACGCACACTCACACTCACACACACACACACACACACACACACACACACACACACACACACACACACACACACACACACACACAGGCACACACACACACACACACACACACACACACACACACACACACACACACACACATGCGCGCACGCACACACACGCATACACATATACACGCACAAATTAAAATCGATCACATATTTTCATTATAAAATAGTTGTAAGTACCTAAGCATTAGTTTAATAGGTATTTATATAAAAATGTGGAAGAGCGGTGCCTCCCGGCACAGATTATTTTGCAAATAACTTAAAGGGAGAGACCAATACTTGTAATTTTTCGGACCACCTGTTAACGGAATAAAGAATTTTGAATTTTGAATTTGAATACATTGTATCAAAAATATGTATCTATTACTGGCACCAAAAAATGTATCCATTAAACTATTTCAGTATTATGTAATCACAAAATGCTTCACAAAGTTTCATACTTAAATAAATTCCATTTAAATGTATTCACCTCGTAGTCAAAAATAAGTATACATGAATGGTTTCCGTTTACATGTAACCACACCAATTAGCGGGGTGCGTCCATTCGATAGGTTTCACATTATGGGCGACTTTAATGCTAGGGTCGGCCAGGATAGTACTGACTGGCCCGATTGCCTATGTGCGCATGGTGTCGGTAAGCTCAACGACAACGGACAGCGATTGTTGGAGTTCTGCTCTAAATACCAACTGTGCGTCACCAACACATTTTTAAAGGAAAATTGTCATTTGGATGTACCATGTAACAGCCGAACTCCTGAAGGCGGGTGAGA
>JALPQI010022640.1:0-12827 GCA_025490895.1 Thaumatotibia leucotreta
GTACGGAACCCTTTGCGCGCGAGTCCGACTCGCACTTGGCCGGTTTTTCTTTGGTATATGACATCTAATATTTATAATTTATATAGTATTAAGTAGTGTAACTACTGGGGAAAAACTAAAAGTACAAATCAAAATATTTAGTTAATAAATCATTTGCTTTGTGTTTTCACAATACGTTCTGAAAAGATAATAATGAAATTCGACGAAAAGTATCATCATTAGCCTATCTCAGTGCGCTGCTGAACATACTTTGGCACTTCTCTAAGCGTTTCAACCGCCTTGACTTCGATGTGAACATTATTACCCGATTTTCGCGGGTATCTCCTATTTTTTTGGATAAATTGGTAGCTAACAACTACGCCTACCAATATATCCAAAAGTTCTTGCATCTCTCACGGAATTCGTGAGATAAGGCTGCCACCGAAGTCACGGTGGTTGAATCGCTCGGAGAAATGCCCACTTAGGCCTGTCCTGCTGCCTATTCTTATGCAGTACACACATTAGGAGGTAAATGTTCATAGCCTTTAATCAACTTTTGGGCGACCTATTACGCGACGTGTATAAGACGTCTGCTATCTTTAAAACGTAAAAACATAATCACCATAATGGTCATTGGTCAAGCGTATTGGCTATGGAAGAAGTGCGTCTATGAGACACTGGTCTCACCGCGAGCTATTAAGCTATGAACTATGGGCTATAAACACGAGAGAGACACGGCGATACTCGCCCAGCTATCAGCTATCACCGCCGGACGAGTACCGCCGTGTCTCTTATTAACACGGGAGTGCGTATCTTTTATTCGTGTCTATAGCCCATAGTTCATAGCTTAGTAGCTCGCGGTGAGACCAGTGCCTTTATGATGACACTGCTGCCCGACATCAGTCCTCAATAAATGAGGCAGTAACACTTCAATCCTCTAGTCGGCTCTTAGGACACCCACAGGAAGAGTTCGAATGGTGATTGTGAATTATAATTGTTACTGCCCTCACTATGCGGTGGTAAGTAAAAGAATGAACCAGCCTAAACTATTAAAATGACTAATAAAACTATTAAAACTCACCGAACCCCTAAGAGACACTGGTGATATCTCTGATAGATACAACGGAGCGAGCCCAGCATTTAAGCCACTGTTGATACCTATTATCAATCTGCAATAAGACAAAACTAACATTAGAGATTTTCAACATAAACTAAAAACTAGGTACAAGAACATCTGGAGTATGGCTTAAAAATAAGGCAAAAGGCGAAACGTTCACAAAGAAGTAAAAAGATTTGGAGTGTTCACAATCAGGCGGACCAAAAGTCACCATCGTACGAGTATCGTGGCACCGTTTCTCTGCGCAACAGGTTTACCAATATAATTTATTAAAGTAACATGATTATTTACATTGGTAATATGACTTTAACCGTGATGGGTTTAAGCAGTCGAGTGTCTGACGTCCAGTGATGTCATATCAATAATCAACAAATAGCTGCTCCCAAAATCAAGCTAGTTTCAAGAGAGAATAAGGACAGTGGTAGAGGTTGTGACACTGTGCGAAACAAGCCGGTCCGGTCTTGCAGTAGGGTGTGCCGATCCCTTATTCATTTATACAAACAGAAAGTGGCGTGCCCTTGACACTACTCGCATAGTATGTACTAGACTTCAAGAGCTTGTGGTTAGCGGTAAAGCGCACGGCTGCTACGCAGCGGTCGTGGGTTTAGTCGACGGCTCGTACCAATGAGTTTAAAACCCTTACGTACGAAATATCATTTTATATTCACACGTGCTTTACGGTGAAGGAAAACATGAGGAAACCTGCATAAATCTGCGAAAAAAATCAAGGGTGTATATGTAGTCCCCAACAAGTCCTAGGCCAGCGTTGGGTCGTACCACGTGAAATAGGCACGTTTGATGTCGACTTGCGGGAAAAATGGCCAGAATACAACAACAATAAGGGAACATACCCATACTACGTGACCCTTTTTAAGCGTTTTTTACTCCCCCCTTCCCCTGGTGACCAAGCGTAGTATATGCCAAGACAAACCCCCCCCCTGATTTTTACGTAGTTTTTTTTTGGTATTTTTCTATCCTCAGAAATAGTGATGTGGTGAATGCAGTTTTAATGAAAGAACGGTGGCGTGTAAGTCCGCTTTAAATTTTAATTAAGTACATTACCTATTACAAAATAATCTCGAAATATACTAGTCACGTGACAACATACCAGAACCCCACCCCCTTCCCCTGGTAACCAAGAGTGGTACTTTGACAAACCAAATCCCCCCCCCTAAACAGGTCACGTAGTATGGGTATGTTCCCTAACTAGACTTTAAATCTTTTAAGGAAAATTAGTTGGCTTACCGTCCAAGTATAAGCAGCTCAGCTGAGTTAGCCACCTTCGCTGTCCCCTGAAACGCGGCTGAGACAAACACCAGAGCGTTGTTGAGCAAAAGACCGCCTTTCCGGCCAAATCTGTAAACGGTTATTTTTATAATTGTTAAACAATCATTTTGGACACAAGTTCTTGTGGGTGCGTATCATAATGAATACGCACTTTTAGTATAATTACAGTTTACAAACGTTCATAACGTATACTAACGTTAGGTATAATGTATTAAACATCTATTTCCAAATAGTATAATACAAAAATAATATAACGTTAATAATATATACCGTTGTTTAGTCTAACGTACATATTAACGAATTCCGTTTCATATATCAATATAAAGGTATAAAAGTTAAAACATATACTAACATCTGATATAACGATATAAATATAACTGCCAGAAAAGTAAGAAAGTTAGGTTAAGTTCTACAAAAAGGTATACGTTATATTACTTACCCTTTTCAATCCGTTCTAGCCTCGAAACCTAAGCAATCCAAGTAATAAATCAGGGTAAAACCGACTTGGATTGGTTAGGTTTCGAGCGTAGTTTCCCGGATAAATAAAAGACCTACTTACTTTTAATTCATTGTTTACGCATCGTCATCCTTGCGAAATCAAAAAAAGGGGGGGGGACGGGGGGGCGTAGCCCCCCACAAGGGGGGCTTGGGGGGCGGAGCCCCCCGCATTAAAAAATAAATTTGTACATCCCCTACTCTAACCTGGATAGGTTCGTTAGGTACCTTTTATCCCTTAGAGCAGAAATAGAAGCCCCGCGCAGCGGGGCTTCGTCGACCGGTTCCCAGGTCTAAATCGCTTCTTATACGGATACGGCTTAATAAACGAATAAATAGTAAATCAATTCAAATGAAATATAATGATAATTCTATAGTTTAATTATAATTAAATTGTAGGGCCTTATATTTTGTGTAAGATAGTTGTTTTGTATATTAGATTATTTCAATGTTATACCAATTAATCGTTATCGTAAACGATATTATGTTACGTTCATTATACATTTTACAATTATTCATTTAATAATTATACCTTTTATACGTTATATTTATTACACGTTAGGCATTATACATTTATACAAACTGAATTTATACATTATGATTTATATAGCATAAGTTCGTATACGTTATATTACTTACCCAGTTCTTGTAGCACAAAATATTTTCATCCTATCAGGAGCAATATTTACATAAAATATGTTGGCAATATTCCCGCCACTTTAAAGTTATTAATATTGACGTTGCCTAATATTCGTGAGTGTCAGATTGACAGGATAAATCATATTCTTTTCTGTAAAATAATTAACAGTTTTTCGAGTGTTATTTTACTTATCAGATACCAAATAAATATTATTTTATTAATATTATATTGCTCAACCTGTCAAGAAGGACTCCTGTGAGCATACCGCCGTCCACGCCGAATTTATAGAAAATTGATATCAATATTGCCAACAATATTCAATATTATTAATAACATTATGTGTTCGTTTTTAGTAAAACGTCCCTTTACACAAAAGATCCCAATGGGTCGAAGTGTATCCGTAAGGGCCCCACCAATAAGTTAGTAAAACGTCCCACTTTGTCGCTTACCATATAGACGAGATTTCTTTGTATCTTCATATGAATAAACTGACGAAGCGGCTTTATGGCAAACGACAAAGTGGGTCGTTTTTACTAAACTTAATCACATATTATTAGTGAAAATGATTATTGCCGAAATGCCTGTCGTAGATTATTGCTGAAATAGCTACCTGTCAGCAATGACGCCAGTGAGCATGCCGCCAATCATGCCGCCGACGCAGTACACGGACACGGCGACAGACCAGATGGACGCCACTTTCGGCTCTTTTGTCGCCTCCATGGTGAGGTTTGTGCCGGATAACGCCTCGAATTGTAGCCATTTTGACATCACCTGAAATAACCAAGCACATGTAGAGCAATTTTTTATATAGCTTATTTGTGCCGTGTGGTGACGGCAGTAAGAATACATTTGTCACCACCCTAACTCCTCCTGCGGGTGTCGTAAGAGTCGACTAAGGGATTGAAGTGTCACTGGCCATTATTTGATAAAAGATTGATGATGAGCAGCAGCGTCATCATAGTGGACACATTACTGCGATCGTCAATCCGCTTGCCCAGCGTGGTGATTATGGGCATTTACCTCCTAATGCGTTAATACGCATAGTTAATAGGAGAGGCCTACGTCCAGCAGTGGACTATCATAGGCTGATGATGATGATGATGATGGCAAAGGGCTCCCCTCTCTTCCTCCAATCGTCTCCAAGTGCCAGTTCCTTCCACTTCATGTCTATAATAAGTAAATAATTAATATGCATTATTTCCTCGCTGGTAATATTTCCCATTGACCCTTTTCCGTACATTCAACAAAAAATATGGTTCAGCACTTTACGACTCTATTCAGTGGTAATAAAGTCTAAAAGTGGTAGACCACATAATATATTTTGTTCACTGTACCTTTGTAGGCAGCGCCACTAATCAACTAGGCCACTAAAGGTGCATGCAGACCAAAAGAGCATTCGCTGTTCTATCACCCATCACATCACACATCACATCATCAGCCTATGATAGTCCACTGCTGGACGAAGGCCTCTCCTATTAACTATGCGTGTAGACGCATTAGGTAAATGCAAAGGTAAATGCCCATAATCGCCACGCTGGGCAAGCGGATTGGTGATCGCAGTCATGTGTCCACCATGATGATGCTGCTGCCCATCATCAATCGTTATTAAGAATGGTCAGTGACACTTCAATCCCTTAGTCGACTCTTACGACACCCGCAGGAGGAGTTGGGGTGGTGACAAATGTATTCTTACTGCCGTCACCACACGGCTACTCTACGAAATTCGATCGCTACACGAAACCAACGAAACGCGATTCGTTGATTTCGTAGAGTGGGGGATAGAACAGCGAATGCTCTTTTGGTCTGCACGCACCTTAAGGTTTATTCATACCACTAGGTACATATCTGTGGCTCCAGTAAAAAGCCCTACTCAGTGTAGAGTTATTCAAAATCGGCTGAGCTGATTATGTTCGAAATAGTTTTATTTTAAAGTATTAAGTATTCCATACTTAAGCCCACATAGCGGCTCGATTAATATACTCGTATACATATACCTGTACCAAATTGCAAATTTCTAGTACTAACGGCCACTAAGCTATGCTGCGGACAGACGGTCATGTCGAAACTATAAAGTTTCCTATTTTTAGTTTCCTACGGAACTCTAAAAAGGGTATAACTAGCCGGAAAACACCCTGCCTAACAACGAAAGTGTTTCAAAGAATATATGGGTCAAAATTCTTTTCGTTGTCTTATTTATTTTGTGTCCCTCAAAAACGATGAGATGATGTTTTGTTTTCAATTTCTGATGTATGGATTAAAATCTAGCGTGAAAAAGAAATACAGGTGCACTGATTTTCATATACTGAGTCGAAACAGCAACTAAAAGCGTAACAGAGTGGTATGAAACAAGACAACGAAAAGAATTTTGACCCATATATCAGGTGACTTTACTTTCCGGACTAACCACAGAATTAGATTTGGATAGAAGAAACAAGTTCATTCATTTATATGGCGGCCGAGCGTGTCAGATTTTGTACTGAAGTTGTTACCTACTTGCCTATGATTTTAAATATGTCTCAGGCCCTTGAGTATTCATATTTTTTTGTGTTGTAGCAATTAATATTACTTAGGGAGGCATTATTAATGTTTTTGTTCACTTCAATTTACAAAATTTGACGCCCGAAAGCTGCAAGCTGCGATTAAAGACGGACAACTCAGTGGATTTAACTGAGTTCATTTGACACGCTAAGTATATAGATACGTTTGCGTGATCTATGGTATATATGACATCTGTGGGACTAACTCTAAATTATTTTATTTTATTTATTTGGGAAACATACAGCACAAAATAATACATTAAGGTAAACAAACACAGTTAACTCATAAGCCAAAACAGTTTCCACTTAGAGCTATTACAAAATTCTTTGCTCCGAACAATGATACAAGTAATTAGAATAAAAAAAAAAGATTAATTAACAGGCATTGATAAATAGTTATACATGCATGTTTAAAGTATTATAGTAATAAGAGCACAAATATAGAATTTGGAATATGGAAATTAGTATGAAGCTAGAAGTCTAAAATTTAAAACAAACAACCAAAAAATTGCAACATAAATACCTGTTGCGGTGCGTTCAGTACGCCAGTGCTGTACCCATGTTGAAACGCAGACCAGCAAGCGGATGACACCACGGCAAACGCCAAGCGCGGGTTCATTCCCTGCAACAAATTATAATTATTGGTAAATTACCTAGTGTTATATACCCTGTAAAGAATCTTTTCACACCACCTATTCGAATACGGGTCTATTCTTCCTTGCTGGGAGCGAGGGGCCGCACATAGTGTGCCACTAAGAGGGATAGACATAGTCACTTACTACATACTTTTTAAACGGTTTTTATTAACTTCACCGCGTATCAACTGTCGTCGATGCTTCAAATCTTGTGATCGATTTTTCGACCACTTCTACTGCACCGAAATCAATAAAATTTGGAACTCTTATCAAGTCCCCATGACAATGCAATATTATAATATTTGTATCCTTGTATCCTCAATGCCTGATGCTGCAGACGTACTGCTTACCTTAACCGAGAGTGTTAGACACGTGAAAATGAAAGTATAGCATGTTTGGCATAATCAAATACTAACAGCCTGATCTTGACTTCCAACTCCTCACTCCTGATGCTGCAGTACTGCCTACAATAACCGCAAGGTTTATCTTTTATCGATATCTTGATTTTAAAGAAATTCTTTAGACGTTAAGTAGAAACCTGAGAATTTAATACTAACGCCCAACTCCTCAAATCTGATACTCCAGTGTACTGCCTGCCACAACCGCTAGGTTTAGCGATAAGTAGATTTTGAAGTACTGCTTTAGATACTTGGCAGAAACATACGGATTTCATTATCATCATCATCATCATATCAGCCGAAAGATGTTCACTGGTGAATATAGGCCTCCCCCAACGGTTGCCACGAGATGGGTAAAAACATATATATTGAATAGACTGACAGCGTCAGTGGTTCGCGTAGAGCGAGCTGTTGGGTCCGGCTGATAAACTAACAGCGTGAGTGGTTCGCGTAGGGCCTGCGGCCCTCCGGCTGATAGACTGACAGCGTGAGTGGATTGCGTAAGATGAGCCGTCGGGCCTGCGGCCTTCCAGCTGATAGGTTGACAGCGTGAGTGGTTCGCGTAGGGCAGGCCGTCGGGCCTGCGGCCCTTCGGCTGATAGAGTGACAGCGTGAGTGGATCGCATAGGGCGAGCCGTCGGGCCTGCGGCCCTCCAGCTGATAGAGTGACAGCGTGAGTGGGTCGCGTAGGGTGAGCAGTCGGGCCTGCGGCCCTCCAGCTGATAGAGTGACAGCGTGAGTGGGTCGGGTAGGGTGAGCCGTCGGGCCTGCGGCCCTCCAGCTGATAGAGTGACAGCGTGAGTGGGTCGCGTAGGGTGAGCAGTCGGGCCTGCGGCCCTCCAGCTGATAGAGTGACAGCGTGAGTGGGTCGCGTAGGGCGAGCCGTCGGGCCTGCGGCCCTCCAGATGATAGAGTGACAGCGTGAGTGAGTCACGTATGGCGAGCCGTCGGGCCTGCGGCCCCCAGCTGATAGAGTGACAGCGTGAGTGGATCGTGTAGCGTAGGGCGAGCCGTCGGGCCTGCGGCCCTCCAGCTGATAGAATGACAGCGTGAGTGGATGGCGTAGGGCGAGCCGTCGGGCCTGCGGCCCTCCAGCTGATAGAGTGACAGCGTGAGTGGGTCGCGTAGGTTGAGCCGTCGGGCCTGCGGCCCTCCAGCTGATAGAGTGACAGCGTGAGTGGGTCGCGTAGGGTGAGCAGTCGGGCCTGCGGCCCTCCAGCTGATAGAGTGACAGCGTGAGTGGGTCGGGTAGGGTGAGCCGTCGGGCCTGCGGCCCTCCAGCTGATAGAGTGACAGCGTGAGTGGGTCGCGTAGGGTGAGCAGTCGGGCCTGCGGCCCTCCAGCTGATAGAGTGACAGCGTGAGTGGGTCGCGTAGGGCGAGCCGTCGGGCCTGCGGCCCTCCAGATGATAGAGTGACAGCGTGAGTGAGTCACGAATGGCGAGCCGTCGGGCCTGCGGCCCCCAGCTGATAGAGTGACAGCGTGAGTGGGTCCCTCGGTTCGCGTCAGACTTTCCGTCAGACCTGCGGTCCTCCGGTTGGTCGACTGAAAGTATGAGTTTATATTTTATAGTCTCGAAATTCGATTTGTATAATGTGTACAATATAAAAATTTTAACTTGATTTTCTCAATAAACCAAATTGATGGATATATTCCTTATTGTCAGATCTCTGTTATCTAAGATATTGTATGAATAACACGTCCATTTGGGACACTTCGAGCATTCAAGCTCACATTTTTTTAGTGTCGGACTTTTAAAAATCAGCAGGGATTCCCCTCTCGTTACACATAAAATAATGTCCAATTACGTTTACATATGTGCCGTGATTAAAGCGCGAGAGTTAAACGCTAATAATTGTATTGCATATTGCAAACAACATCTTTGATCTCGAATAAGTAGGCATAGTATCGGAAATTAGCTTAACAATTGCACTAAAAACTTTAAAATAAAATAGGTAAAAAAAGTTTTAAGTTAAACGGTTTTTATTGCACCAAAAACTAGAAAATAAAAATTAGTTGTAACTAACCGTAGATGCTACTTTCTGTAGATTAGTCACGTGAAACTATTATCACTGTAGTCTTGCCAACTCGGATGCTGAAAAACACGTTTAGTCTCTATGTCAGTGGATTAAGCGTTACCTAATCGGAAACTTTTACCAAACTAAAATAAAAACGTGGGGCGTTATTATAAAGAAACATATAAATTCAAAATATGTAATTGTAGCTTTAATTTTGCAATTATACACCCATCTGTTTCAACACTTCTACAGAGGTAGAAGTAGTATAGACTTATTACACTATTTATATGTTTGTTCCTACTAAATAACTCTAGTGACTTAATCACAATTGCGTCCGCCCCACGTTTTTATTTCAGTTTGGTAAAAGTTTCCGATTAGGTAACGCTTAATCCACTGACATAGAGACTAAACGTGGCTTTCAGCATACGAGTTGGCAAGACTACAGTGATAATAGTTTCACGTGACTAATCTACAGAAAGTAGCATCTACGGTTAGTTACAACTAATTTTTATTTTCTAGTTTTTGGTGCAATAAAAACCGTTTAACTTAAAACCTTTTTTTACCTATTTTATTTTAAGAAGATACTTGTGTGTGTGGCACTTAGACTTAGCATCTAACACACACACACACAAAAAATAGTGGCACAGTGATGAGGACGGACGATTATCGGTCCTTTTCACTTCCACTAGTAAAAAGTTTCATAAGACCATCCCTTTCGTTCTTGCTATTATTATTACGTTGTCAAATCCATATCCATATTCTAAATCCATGGCTGGGAGGGATCAAAATGGCACTTTTCTGTTCAAGGACTTTGTATTACCAGCCTTAAAAATTACAATGAAATATGAAAATAAACAGTACGTTCATAATTGATAAAAAAAAATTCAGAATCGATTATTAGCATAAATATTAAATATGTGATATATCTTTTATTTTTCTCATAGGTGGTGTGAAATGAAAAGCAGCTATGCTATTCTCTTATTCACACATTCGACGCTGCGTTCGTCAACGCCGAGCTCGACGACGAGACAGCCTTCACTTCGACGTAGAGCGCAGCGCTGTGAAAAACGGTATTCACTAGCATAGAACAGCTCGTCGTCGAACTGTAGGCGGTAACTCTGTAGTTCCAGCTCACGCCACATTCGTCGCCGAGCGCTAGTGTCGTATAAAGTGCATTAGTGAATACCATTTTTAGGCTCGACGCTGCCGCAGCGCTGACACAGCGCTGTTAGCAAGGCGGTTTCCTTAGTGAATAACGCTGCAGTATGTGTCACACGGTATCAAAATTATTTCGTCTTGGACGTTAACGCTTGAATCCTTCATTACGCTCAGGATTCCACTTTAAAATGTCTCCCTACGGTCGGGTTTCAATTGTGGAATCCGTCGCTCCATTCAATATACGCCTACGCCGGAAATATAGGTACCATTTTGATCCCTTGTGACACAATCTACTACCTATTTACTATCAATGCAATACCTAGATGATAACTATGATAAGTCCTAGAATAGTTTCTATCTATCTATTCAGCCCGTGTCCACCCACTGCTGGGTATAGGCCTCTTCTTTATTACGCCACTTTCCTCGGTCCTGTGCTAGTCGCATCCACTGCTTTGTTGCGATTCGGCAGATGTCGTCGGACCGTCGTGTCAGTGGTCTCCCAGCAGATCTTCTTAGAATAGCTTAACACAGTAGAAATAACACAACTTATGAAATTTCTCCTTTGTGTACCTATTGCATACGTATGGGTCATGAGCGGTCAGTAGCGATTTTACTTCTAGTCATAGTATGAGTCAGAGATGACTCACATATGTAAATAGCGTTTAAAATTGGATTTGACTATTAAGTAGGGTTCCTTATATGAGTTGTGTCAACTTGTGTCCATTCCTTTTAAGGTCCTTGGCAATTGTTTTACCTGTGAGGTTGCGACGCAGAATACATGCCCAAGTCTAAGAAATTGTTTTGAAAATGAATTCAAGTTTTAGAACCAGTAGTAGAGTACCTAAAGAGGGGCTGCCTTTTCAAAGCCTTCATATAATTTTAAATAAATTATAAGTTTCAAACACTCACATAATTGAAACAGCTGGCGATATAATAAAAACATAGTATTTTGCGTACTATATTGTCATTGTATATTACAGTGTAAACTCTTTATAACGTTTTCCTTTATAACGATAACCTCCGTTCCGTATAACGTTGAAGTGAGTACAACTTGGTTGGTTTGCGTTAAAACCCGCATATTGAAACACTCTTTATAGCGATACGCCATTCTATATTACGAAGAAATGTGTGAAATATTTTTAGACAGTAAATATTTATTATCGGTAACTATAAGCTTTTGTTATCCTTAATTGCCTTGAACACGTGTAGTATGACCCATTGTTTTCTCGAAAGTGATGGGCTTCGACCAAGCATACTTGGTACCATTGGAGTATCAGTCTTGTTAATTTGGTTGTTTTTTTGTTGTTCTCTCCGTATAACGATAACTTTCTATAACGATAAAAAATGCTCAGTCCCTTGAGTTTCGTTATAAAGAGTTTACAATGTATGTAGTACAGTCGAGTAAAATATAGTACGTAAATAAAGCACAAGCAATATAGTACATTACATACTATAGTATACTATCTAAGTAGTAAATATAGTACGGGTGGCAGTTCTAACAGCATCATTGACTCTACCAACCTACCGTTTTTTATGAATATCGAAGATGTAATCCAAATGGACAAAGTTTAGGTGGTTGCCTACGAAGCTGGAGGTTCTGGGTTCGAACCCCAGCGAGGCCATTATTTGTGTATTTATTTATCACAAATATTTGTTCCTTGGTCATGGCTGTCTATGTATTTAAGTATCTATATTTATCTATCAATTATATATATCGATTATATCGTCACCTGCTACCCACATCACAAGCCTTAATTGAGCTTACCGTGGGACTAGGTCACAGGTCGATTTGTGTAAGATGTCCCAAGATATTTATTTTATTTAAATCACATCAAGATACACTGGTTCGCGCTTGACCGTTTTTTTGTTATTGATGTAATCATTGCACGGTCGGTTAAACGTGTTTAAATTCGTTATTCCAGTTTTTGCGCCTTTAAAGGCAAAGGGTATATTGACCCTTACTTTTTACGCACTGGTCTCAGACCAATGCCTATAAACACAAACAAAAGATACACACTCCCGTGTAAAAAAAGAGACACGGCGATACTCGTCCGGCGGTGATAGCTGATAGGTGGGCGAGTATCGCCGTGTCTCTTTTATTTACACGGGAGTGCGTATCTTTTGTTCGTGTTTATAGCCGATAGTTCATAGCTTTGTAGCTCGCGGTGAGACCGTGCCTTAGAGAAGAAATTTTCATTCTCAATACAACAGTTTATTTTTACGAGTTTTTTTGCACAAGTTGTTGTGAAACCGATCGAATTATTTTATTAAATGTTTTTGAGTTGTTTTTTTTTTGTAGTGACACCACTATACAGGTTGTTTTTTTAATCACAAACCAAAGGACCATGGGCATATTTGTATGGAGAGTGGACCAAGAACCAACAGAAATGAAAGTGAAGTCATCAAATAGGTATTTACATTTATTTCATTTCATTCTATGGGCACTATGTTCAATTCCATTGCAAAACGGAGATATTTGTGTTTTAGTCAGAGTGGATACTATGAATTGATGAATGGTGTCTGAACGAATGATTTACTTAGAGAGTACCCGCAGAATGCCTCA
>JALPQI010022641.1:0-20468 GCA_025490895.1 Thaumatotibia leucotreta
GAAAAAAAAATTCAAAAATTCATAACTCGAAAACTACAAAAAATCGGCTAACATACATGGGGTATATTCTGATAGCCCATGATGTGAGGAATCTAAAAAAAATTTTTGACGTCACACATAAGGGTATCGACGCCTTAAAGCTGGCCATTAGTCGACTATAACAAAATGTGGAATTCCTATAAACTGGTAGCTAGACTTATTAGTCGAGGAACCCATATATTACAGAATCATATTTTTTTTTTCGTTGGAAGTTGACGATATTTGTCAATCGGGTATCAATTTAGCGTTTTGGTAAACGTACGTGTTGTGTGGCACAAGGGTGAAATAAAATTACCAATTTTTAAACGTTGTTTAAATGAATATAACAATTGTTTTTTAAAAATGTCTGATCATAACAATAATTTACCATGTATTGTTATTATGATTTGTTTATTGTTTCTTAATTATTAAATCTAATTTACCGGACATTCTACACTTAAGTAACTACATAATAGCGCATCAAATTTACGAGTCTTACTTAAACTCAAAATGGAAAAAGTTATATTGCGGGACCTGACCCGTGTGTATTTTTTTACTGATTTGATAACGTATTTAGTCTTCTTGCATATTACTATATAATGGGCTGCTACTAACTGCGAACTTTGTATTTGTGCTTATTTTATACAATAAGCAATTTTACCAAACAAAGTTGGTTTTGCGGTTCTAAAATAAATTTAATGATTTATCATCACAGGTTCGTCTGGTGTTAGAGTTGTGATCAAATAATACATTTTTTGCATGGGTCAAGAATGTAAGGCGACAAAATTTTTAAAGAAGCTAGATGAAGTTTTGAGTATTCTTACTGATTTTGCTACACTCCCATAAGATCAATCAAATGATGAACTTCTTCGTATATTTTCCCGCTTAAAGTCTGAATTTAAGACTAGGTCGGACTAGGACTTATAGTCGATATGCCAAAACAGGGATACCAGCAGACGTTTTTTTTTTCTAATCCCGAGATCTCTTCAAGTTTTGAATATCAAAAGGAAATCGACCACGATTTGACAAAAAGATTGCTATTGAGCTGGAAGTCATCTCGAGTGGACAAAGAGTAGACCTAAGTAGTTTGAGTCATATTGCGACGATACGGCATTCTCTGTAGAGTATATGCTTGGAAGCCACTGATCCCAACTGTTTACAAAATTCAGATGCATGGATCTATTGTTATGTTATGAAGCATGCCCTTCTCCCCATAGGAAATTTATCGGAAGAAGCCGCAGAAGCCAGGAACAAGTACTTTGGAGAATTCAGGAATAGCTTTTCAAGAAAATTTTCGAGGGAGCAGTGTTACTGAGACGTTTTCAATCGGCTGTTACTTACTTCCGATCCACTTCTCAATAGCATCAGGCCTAAGCCACCGAAAATATTAAAACCTTTTAGCTCTGCTGCCAGAAATATGATGCTTGCCCCAGATATAGACACTAATGCCTTATTGGATGATGATGATCTGACATTATATTTTGAGTAACGATCGGACGCATCATCTGAGTAAGAAAAACCATATATTTTGTTAATAGTTAATGTGTAAATACCTATGCAAAATTAAATTGACTTCCCCAATCAGGCCGCCAAGGTGTAAAAGCGGTCCAAAATAAATTCTTTTAATATAAGAGTCATATTTAAGTATAAAATGCGAAAAAACGTAAAGAAATAATTATGGCCAGCTTTTTGAGTGAAATACCCCTGTGTGTCAAGGTTTGGACCATCCTGTATAGACCCTATAGGGATATACGAAAATGCATATTACAAGAAGAACAAAATAATAATTTCGGCATAGGACGTAAAAAACGGAAAAAAATTCGGACTTTTTTTAGTTTTGAACGTTTAACTAAAAAACTATTATCTTTTTGATACTGATTGCTATAAATCTTAGAAAGAATATTAAATTTGAAACGATTTGAGCTACGTTGCATCACCGTAACTTATATATATTTTGAGATACGACATTCCATAAGTGCCCTTTTATCACCAAATGTTAGGTTACGTTAAAGTTATTCACTAAATATTGGCAAAACGTTAAGAATATAATTGTATGTAATAACTACATTAAATTTGGAACAAATTGAGCCGATAACAATTACTGTAAGTCCTATAGCTGGAGGTATACAAGGTCTCAAAACAGGATTTTTTTCTTATTTTAATGAAGGGAACTTTTTGAAATGTCGTATCTCAAAATCTATATAACTTACGGTAATGCAACGTAGCTCAAATCCTTTCAAATTTAATATTCTTTCTAAGTTTTGTAGCAATTAGTATCAAAAAGATAATAGTATTTTAATTAAACGTCAAAAACTAAAAGACGTCCAAAATGTTTTCAGTTTTTGACTCCTATGCCGAAATCCTTTTTTTGTTTTTCTTTTAATATGCATTTTTGTACTTCCCTATAGGGCCTATGTAATATACTAAAATTGCAGCTTTGCAACTCGACTTTCGATTTGTATGAAATACTTAGATAGCGGGCCTCCTGCCTTTTGAATTTCGTGTTTTTAATTTCAATCACAAAGATTGCTGACATGATTTTACCCTTAAATGAAAGAATATTAAGTGCGCTATAAGGTCATTATTACATGTTTTTAGTAGCATAATTAGGTGAGGCGATATTAAGCCAAAAACGTTAGCAAAACTCAAAATAAAGCTAGTTTTTGTTTGGAAGTCTCGAATCTCTAAAACTAAGTATAATGTTTATTAGCTCAACTTGTTGGAAAATTATTAATCTTTAAACGCTTCTTTACACATAATGTCAAAAAACGTTAGGTTTTTTAAAAAAAATAAGAAACTAAAAAATGATTGCAAATTTCTCCGTTTTTCATGTACTGCGTAGCTAGCACAACTTTTTTTTGCTTGCAAAATGTGGTTTTATAGTGCCCTATGGTGTCTAAACAACATACCAATAATGCAGCTATACTGCCGTGCAATTCCTAAAGTACAGTAACTGACAAAAGTCGATTTTGAGATAATAGCTAAAAACAGTTTTAAAGTAATATATTTTCCAAGATTTAATAGTTATTGAGATTTTTTTTTGTCCAAAATGAAGCATTTAAATCATACAATATGATAAATTAAAAAATACGTACTTCTGCATTTTCTAAAATTAAATATGTGTTTTTTTCGAAATTCTGTGTTTGTACTGCGCTTTTAAAAACAGGGAAAAATAAAACAATTACTAATTAAGACACAGTAAAATGACCAATTACTGCACAAATTTTGCGTGCTTTTTAGAGATAGGCGGCATTTTACAGGTTAAACTGCAGTAAAAGGGACTAGTGTACTGTAATTTAACTAGTATTTTGATTGAATTTTCGTGCTACGAACTTTATTCACAGCAGTAAAATATAGTTTTTTTTATAAAGTAATTAAAATACAACAAAAATTTGTAACAGTATTACATGATTTTATTATTAAGAAATTCAAACACGCTTATCAAGTTTCATGCCAATGTGAGACACAGAAGGATGTAAAAAACGATTTAAAAGTTACTTGGAAAACACAGTTTATTTAGG
This sequence comes from Thaumatotibia leucotreta, assembly GCA_025490895.1. Lineage (NCBI taxonomy): Eukaryota > Metazoa > Arthropoda > Insecta > Lepidoptera > Tortricidae > Thaumatotibia > Thaumatotibia leucotreta. The sequence goes on from JALPQI010022641.1 coordinate 3,540, forward strand.
GATTTGTCGTCAATAATACAAAAATTAGACAAAAATTAAGGTTTATTACCACATTTTCTTAAGAAATAAAATAACAATCAACTTAAGGTACCAGTATCGGTTGTAATCATAGCAAATGGCACATTATATTAAGCCTTACGTTGATTTCAATGAGTAAGCTCACGACTGATTATGGCGTAGCACTTCTACGATTAATTTTAATAAATTTAATTTCTTACGTATTCGTGTCAGTTATAAATCAAAAAGTCTTTAGAATACTGTATATTATAATACAAAACCCTATAAAATAATAAATTGTCATCAATTATGACCTATTACTACAATAGTACTCCGCTCCTGGAGTATATTTATGTATGACACGTTATAGGTTTTGTTATGTTTTTTGGAGAAAACTAGGAAACAAATTTGGTTCGTTAAGGCACCCTGTTAATAAGATAAATAAATGAAACCTCTTTAGTCATAATTCTAGAACCGCCGGCCGGTTTGTGGAGGCCTTTAATAAGGCCATGACAGACAGTGTTAAACAAACATCTTGACAGGATATTACTGATGGATGATGGGATGATTATTTAGAAAATAAATTATAAAGTTCTTTTTTGTTCGGTAAATGTTTTTTTTTTATTTCTAGTGAAAGTTAATTGTTTTGATGTTAAATTAAAGTCCCTTAAATATCCGTGACTAATTTAATAACAACGTATATATATTAAGTAGCAATTCATTAAAGAAATGATTAAGAATTTACTTTCATATTTTATGTTTAGCTTTGAATTTAAACTAACCTAAAGAAATTTGTTAAATGCATCTGGAATTACCGTAAAAGAAATTTAAACCAAAAAGTATGTAGCAATCTTATCAAATCCCAAAACAGGTAAATACAAATTTCTAAATACTCGATTATTGACCGGTATTGGCGGTATTCGTATAATTCATATGTATAATCTACTTCATACGTTACGGCAAGGTACCGCAATAAAGAACAAATGTAACAATATTATGACATAACGATGATATTTGTTGGCAAGGCATTGCTTTATAAAATGATACCGCCACCTAGGAACCATAACTCGCATAGCAAAATTAAATGTGTACAAACTAAAGAGAAGGTTATTTTTTTTTTTCTTTTAAGAACCTAATAATTAGGTAATAATCAGTGATCGGTTTTTTGGATTTCCCCGGCGGGTCTCCTATAGTAACTTGAATAATAAACTTTAATTATATTGCCATATTTCTGTTTCATAAAATATGCTCTGGTGTGTATAATACAATAGTGTTAAATATTTTTTATAGTCACACCCGTATTTTTTTATACGCGAAATCCCGCTAGGGGGAATCCAAAAACCGATCACTGGTAATAATATCTTTATGTGTTTAACTATATAAGTTTTTACTCGTTTATCAACAGACGACACCTTAGTTGTTTTAAATTGTAAATGGGTCAAGAATTATTTTACTATCTTAAACAGGATGTTCTAACGATACCACTATAAGCTATCTTCAAGGAAGGTCCGAGATGGAACTACTCGTAATTCGAATTTTCCACTTAAAATAAACGTCTAAATGCAGTTAAAATAGTCAAATAACATAAAAATACTGCCTAAACTGCAGCCCCTTGGGGTGCTACTGTCCTTTAGCTAGTATTATTGCTATTGAAAGTAATACAACATACAGCATAATGTGTACATTCATGAACTTGTTACTGCAGTTTAGATGGCAATACGATACTTATTTGAACAGTAGGGTACCACTTTAAATATCGTTATTTTATTCCTACTGCGTCTTAACTAGTAATTATGCTTATTAATCTATGAAACTGGAAACGCAGTACAACACTTTTAGCATAAAAATTGTATACTGTGTTTTAATTAGTTTCTTTATAAATGAGATACTATGAGTTTACATGCTAAAAATCATGAAAATCTACACCTGTACTGCGTTTTAGTCAGTATCGGCCCAAAATCCGTAGCCGTAGACCATTTTACTGCGCTTTATATTGCATTGTGCAGGAAAAACTAGTCACTTACTGCTTTTGGGGTTTCGAGTTTCCATGTTCCAGTTTTCCAAATTAAAAACCGATCGATTGGGATTATGCGTTTTGATTTGCTGATTATAGATCACCAATAAACCAAAAATCGGAAAATTGGCAGTTACTGTGGTTTAGGAATTGCACGGCAGTATACTGCATGCTTTGCGAGTTTAATGTAAAGTTTGACCATACTAATGTATAAAATCCTGTTAGTCATCTTCTGCTAAGCCAGATGTAGTAATGTTTTAATGTTTATTAGATCGTAGTTTTCATAAATGATATTGCTAAGTAACAATTGTTTAGGTTTGCAAAATGCGGTTTGGAAAGAGTCAAGCATGAGCTGTAATTTTCACTGAAATTACAATAACTAACTATCTTAGAGAAATTACTCGTATAGAACTACCAATGTCGCACTATTAATTAAAAACTTCGGCACGTATCGTCTTATATCAAAGTAAATATTTGTGCAACTAACTGTACAGTTCAATCAGAATCTGTGCGAGTCTAGATTGTATTTAGATCGGGTTCGTACAAGCATGATAGGTTTAGGGGTATAATTGGGCAGTTAGCTTGTAGCGGGTTACAGGTAACTCGGACATAGCCCCCAGCGGTGCGACAGAGCTCGTCAACCGATGGACATACGCCTGTATTAGCATACCTAACAAAGACATACAATGGACACCGCAGATTCACTTTGTGTTAAGATATAGCTACAAGCCTAATGGGTAAATGTCGTTATTTGTTATGGCAAGGTTCCAACAAATTATCGTTTATTGGAATTAGTTCTCACAATATACTGGGTATAATAACTAATCTGTAGCTGATAGCTGACCTCACAACTTCAGAAATTCAGAACAGAATAAACGGGAATGAAATTGGGTTTAGTTTTACAGGTAGGTATAAAATTGGTAACCAGATCACAATAATAAAGAACCACTTGCGGTTCGCAAGCCGCGGCTTGCCTCTGTACCTGGGCATTTTTCCGAGCGTTTTGACCCTGGTGGCAACATAAAAACCCGATTCTCGTGATTCTACCAGAGTCGCATGGATTTTTGGATATCTTGGTAGAAGTCAACGACGTGTAATAACACCGCCAGAAGTGCCCACCTACACATACTCGGTATCTATACATACTCGGTACTAGCTACATGTGTTAACTGTGTTGACAAGTATTTTTTAAGAATACGTACCTAGTTTATTTTATTTAACCATGTATGATGGGTTTATGAATACTAAGTGAATAATTTAATTGAATACGTATTTGTAATTGTCAATGGGTATTTCCATTGCATAGGTACCTAAGAGTCAGTAAACTAGTACTTATAAGATTGTAAAATATTGACTCCAAACATCAAACACAATATTACACTTTGGAGTTTGCAAGACGGGTACTTACGTAGTAATAGGTGAGCGGCTGTTTTCCCATACGTACAAAATAGCCTCGACTGTTGTTTCCGCCATGTTTTTCGATTCTATATCATCGACTTTTCTGATACATATGTATTAAATATAATACGAGTATGTGTATCACCCTTGAAAATTGCCTAAAGTGAAGATTAAAAATTAGGACAGCTAGGTATTACAATTACCTAACACGAAAATTAAAGAAGCCCGACACAGATTATCCGACAAATTTATGTTGTTTTGTTCCGATTGGTTCTGTTTTGAAGGAGGAAACAGTCGAAAAGAAAACCTTGAATTTTAGGTAATACTTTGCTATCTTTATAATTAAGTTGCGACGTTAACCTTCTGCCTGCGACAGATATACTTATCTTTAAATTGTCAGAGAGTAAATGTAACTATCACAAAGAAAAAAGGTCAAAACGACTATTCTAATGCGAGTCGTAGTGTCCGTCTATAAAAAGGTTAATAAGTTAATTGATTTAAGTGCATACTCGGCACCACGCCAAAGGGGCCCAAATGTTTATGGTAGGTATATTAGTTTAATTTAGTATTCGTTTCTCAGTTTTAACCGATCATAGTTTTACACGGTTTTTCCTCTTGATTTGTTAGTTTATTGTTTGGCTACATATTGGCTATGTCCTTTATACCTAATAATTCTAATTAAGTACTTAAATTGGTTAACGGTGAACGTATTGCGAAAACACAAATCAAATTATTTATTAACCAAATATTTTGATTAGTACTTTTTATTTTTCCCCAGTAGTCACACTACTTAATATTATGTAAATTATAAATATTAGATGTCATATACCAAAGAAAAACGACCAAGATCACCTAATGTCCGAGGTAGGGATCGAACCCACGTACTCAGCTTTCGCGGCTGATGCCTGTACCCCTCGGCCACTCGGTCTTAGCAACCACCGGTCAAATTTCTTGGGTATATATGCAATCCCTTAGAAGGCCAGGCGCCTTTGACCATTCTCTAAGGGCAAGCAATGCATGCCTGCACCTCCTATTAGAATGCTTTACAGTTTTCTAGAATAGCTAGAGAGAGCTGGTGCTAATGTAAGTTAACTCTGCATAGTAATGAATTATACACTTGACAAGTGAACTGCACGAAAAAAGTTGATTGCCCCTGATTTTACTTGCCAGTTATCAATATCATCATGTCTATTGTCAAAACATTTTGCAACCTGATAGAAGATTTAGAATATGTATTGAATTAATCCCGACATCTCAACCATTGACTTCTTGTTTGACGGGACTGTACATAGTGTACATACCTATAATCAATAAAGCTTAGTTTTTCTTCTTAGAAAAAAGTAGACACTTAAACTTACCTTAGGATACCGCATAGTGCGTCATGGTCATGATCGAGAAAATAAATAATAAACTACGAGTAAGATATTATGAGCATAATGCAACACGGATTGAGATTATGAATTAAATTGAATTCGTTATCAGTATACAATTTTACAAACAGGTACTCACTAGTACATAAATATTTACATAATTTGGATGTTGTTATCTTATTAAACGGCTCAATTACTACGGATTACATTCGAGCCGCGGTAGGAGTGATAAAGCGGTTGGGGTTATAACACTGTTAATTAAAAACCGCGGCTGGACTCAACTTCCCCAACAATAATAACAATTTTACGTTTTTCAAATCATTATTGCCGTCACGTACATTCGACGCAATGAATGAATCAGATGCATATTTTTGAATAGTTTCGTTTTTACATGCTATTTATATGGTGCAATTTGTGTAGCTTTTAATTTTTTTTTTCAAATAAAATGTCACTCTATTATGAATTTGTAAAACATCAAGCAAACGCATATGTTAGATGCATAAACGTAAGTAATAAGGCAAGAAACCCTTTTCATGCATTCTTGACAACTGAACACTAGGAAACAAACGCTGGGCGATTCCTCGTGAAAAAAGTCTTTATGACAAACTCTTTCTTCCATAAGCCACACCACAGAACATATATTATACCTAGTTCCAATGGTTTCACAAGACCTCATCAGGTCAATTGTCTGTCGATCATGATGAGGTGTATCTCTTTTCTTCACCGTGTATTCTCGTGCATTTACCATATAATCTCCGAAACTGTTAACAGCCGCAATGGAAGACTCCGTAAAGCTCCTGAAATACCTAGTACTCTTGGCTTCAACATAAACGGCAAATAAATTACTCTTCTTCTGTTTGTCGATCTTAATAGAGTTTCTGAACAGGTGGACTAAAAAGTGGACATGGACAGGATGAACATTACCTATGTCGAAATTCAATGTTATGCCCACGCCCAACAGGTAGATACAAGAAGGTCCAACTTTGAAAAAGCGGTCAAGCGCCGTATCCAAATTAGCTGGGCAGCATTCCGGAAACTAAGCAATGTCTTTTCGTCCAAACTAATCCGAACCACAGTGCCTCAAGACGAGTTTGCAGTCAAAATGTATTTATTACCAATGATGACGTACGGCTTTCATCATCTCAAAACTTAAAATCACTATACAAGGTATGGAGAGGGCTGTGCTTGGAGTTTGTGTCATCGAATCAGAGATGAGGAGATGCGTAGACAAACTAAAGTCACCGATATAAGTAGCCTTCTAGATTAGAAAGCCGAAGTGGCAATGAGCAGGCCACAATTACGGCTCGGCTTGGTAAAAACAGCGTAAGACGTCCACAATACAAGATTGATAGGTGACCTTATTAGGCTCGCCGGGAGAAGCTGGGTGCAGGTCGCTTTCAACCGGTACATATGGAGATCAAAAGTTTAGGCTTATGTTCAGTAGTGGACTTCTTACGGCTGTCATGGTGGTGGATGTAAGTACATGAGGCATCTATTAAATTCGACGAGAAAAAGATATACCGGCGTGGGCATTTATTTGTGTTCTCATTTATCACAAATATTTGTTCCATGGTCATGGCTGTCTATGTATTTAAGTATCTATATGTATCTATCTATTATATATATCGTCGCCTGGTACCCACATCACAAGCCTTAATTGAGCTTACCGTGGGACTAGCTCGGTTTGTGTAAAAGATGTCCAAGAATATTTATTTATTTATTTACTTATGTAGAATACCCAGAATCTATAATTATTTGAAGTAGGTGTAAGTAGTAGGTACTGCTTACTTACAGCGCATGACCATATTGACCATACCCAATGGTGCTTCTCCAAGACTGAATGTGAATATACCCGACAATTTCGATGAAGAAATTTCTGCCCTAGCAGTATTGGTTCTACGAGCAATGTGTCCCGCCCTTCACTAATACTCTCTGAGTTATGTTATGTCTGGTCCGCAGCACGCTGGGAACGGGCTCATTGCTGGGATATAAACTTATCTCCGAAACAAGTAGCGGCAGTAGCGCGTACTGAGTAAAAATCTTATCATAGTTTTTATATTTTAGGTACATTACTTACGTAGTTGTCATGTCTTGCGGTTATCTTGCATATCTTTTATCATCACTGGTTCATCACAAGAACTGATTAAAAATGTTTTTCTACTTTTAATTATCCAAGATGACTATTGGTGCATTCAGACCAAACGAGCATTCGCTATTCTATCCCCCACTCTACGAAATCAACGAATCATGTTTTGTGTAGCGATTGAATTTCGTAGAGTAGGGGGTTAGAATAGCGAATGCTCGTTTGATCTGAATGCACCTTTAGATGACAATTTGGATTCTGTCAAAGTCACTAATACAAAAAAATAAAGGTATAGGTACCTATTTGAATGTTTCGAAAGTCATCTGCGATCGTCATACAATTTTACTTACGTAGGTATGCACCTTCCTATTCTAATTGCCCATATTACTTCCCGGTGCACAGTTGTTACTGTCACAAGTCACAATATTAAAAGGTTCTGTCAGGTATTATTTACAGCCCGGGAATGGCCACTCGCCGACTTCGCATGAAACGTCAATACATCATGTTAAACCTGTTTACAACGTAACGTAATACAAATTGGTAGTTGCATACATTATGTTTACGGCATATTAGTACAAACGTTTGATGAGATATACCGTATAATTGTACGATATACGGTATATACAGTCAAGTGCAAAAAGAAGTATCGAAAGAATCCGTTCATAAATATGTTACGACGTTCTTATTACACAGAATTAGAGTGCACTGGGACATATTTTTGAACGTTTTTGTATACCCCTTATTTTGTCTTCGACTGTACGATATAATTGTACGAATGCGATTCAGTTTAGGTTCGGCTTGTCAGTTTTTGACAGTTGTGGAACTGACACATCGCAATTCAGTATAGTAATGAAACATAGAAAAAAAAATGTTTAATATCTTTCCTAAACGTAGTGGGGAGGATGATTTTATTTACTGAAATCCTTTAGTGTGAGGTATTGTTGAATAGGTTTTTTTTAAAAGAAGAAGGGTCTCAAAATTAAGTTTTTATTAAGTAAGTGAATATTTACGGAGATAACCGCTTCAGAATTACAAAATCTAACTTTTGATCTGTGGGTACGATAAATATAAATAATACTTATCATTAATTACAGAATACTTACTTTAAAAGACGATTTTGAATCTACTATGGTAGGTATCCTACAGTGATTATGGCCCGATACCCCGACATGCTTTTAGCCGGTTTTTTAAAACATAGACCTAGTTTTAACTCAGTTAGTTTTACATTAACATACAACTTATTGTCTATACCTAAGTGTGATACTATGTAGAATTCAAAAATAAGAATCAAATTACATAGTTTTTTTTCACAGAATATTTTATTAAATCAAATAAACATAAAAACTAAAAACACCTACAAGATTATATTAGGTACCTATTGATTTCAATTTCGTGATTTTCTCTCATTTGAACATAAAAAGGCAATGTGCCAATTGTAACGTAATGTGTGAATACATGGAGGGAAATGTACACGATTAAGTTCCGATAGTTGTTAAATTATGACTTACAATCGTTGTACCTATAGGTAGGTAGATGATTTGTAACAATAGGTGCAATTGTTGGAACGCATCGCCGTTGAAACAATAGTACAATCATGAAACCGGATCACCGCTATAACAGGCGATGTAGGGCTATAATCGTTTTTATCTCATATAAAAGCCGCGTTTAGTTATTAAGAGTATTGTTGTTCAAATAACTTTTTTAATACGTCCCATTGACGCGCAACACAACAATTAATATTCAAAATAAATATTATACAATTTTGGTATGTGCTTGACTTGTTACATCCTCACAACCTACTAAGTCATAAACAAGATGTCATGTCTCATGTATATCGTAAAATGCACGTAGACATTACATATATAATGTGTAATCAAAATAGAAAAGTAAGAAAGTCGTCCTTCTGGCACAGCGTCTGCTGGTAGCATTTTGTCTTACCCCATCAAAAAAAAAACCTTTCATCTTCCCCAACATACCTTATAATACATGTATATTATAAGTACTTACATGCTTGTTATCAATTATTACAATAACTAGATTGGTGTCTTGTGTTGACGACAAACAACCTAGGTACGTAAATCTGTCCGAGAATTTATGATTTGTGTGAGGCATATTAGAGCTGTAGCCGTACCATGACTTTGCACGTATCGGTAACGTTATATAGTACAGTCAAATCGTACATAGTTTTACCCTAAACTCGCAAATCAAGTAGTATCGCTGCATTTTTGGTATGTTGTTTAGACACCATAGGACAGTATAAAACCATATTTTGCAAGCAAAGAAAAGTTGTGCTAGCTGGGTAGTACGTGAAAAACTGCGAAATTTACGGCCATTTATTAGTTTCTGATTTTTATTAAAAAAAACCTTACGTTTTTTGATATCATATGTAAATAAACGTTTAAAGACTAATAAATTTCCAACAAGTTGAGCTAATATGCATTACCGTAGGTCTTATAGTTTCAGAGATTCGAGACTTTAAAAAGTACCCCTTTTTGTAAACCAGATAAAATTTTGTGTTTTGCTAACGTTTTCGACTTAATATCGCCTCACCTAATTATGCTACGAAAAACATGTAATAATGACCTTATAGGGCACTTAATATTCTTTAATTTAAGGGTAAAATTAGGTCAGTGAACTTTGTAGTTGAAAGTATAAACCCGTAATTCCAAGGGCAGGAGGCCCGTTATCTAAGTTTTTCATACAAATCGCAAGTCGAGTTGCAAAGCTGCAATTTTGGTATATTATAAAGGCCTTATAGATATATACGAAAATGCATATTAAAAGAAAAACAATAAAATAATTTGGACATAGGACGTAAAAAACGGAAAAAAAATCGCACTTTTTTTAGTTTTTGACGTTTAACTAAAAATCTATTATCTTTTTGATACTGATTGCTATAAAACTAAGAAAGAACATTAAATTTGAAAGGATTTGAGCTACGTTGCATCACCGTAAGTTATATATATTTTGAGTTACGACATTTCATAAAGTGCCCTTTTATCAAAACATAAACAAATTTTAGGTTACATTAAAGCTATTCACTAAATATTGGCAAAACGTTCGCGCTAAGAAAAAAAAAGTAAATATAGATAATAACTACATTAAATTTGGAACAAACTGAGCTGATAACAATTACTGTAAGTCTTATAGTTGGGGTATACGAGGCTTCAAAACATGCATTTATTTTCTTAACTTAATGAAAGGCACATTTTGGAATGTCGTATCTCTAAATCTATATAATTTAAGGTAATTCAAGGTAGCCCAAATCCTTTCAAATTTAATATTCTTTCTAAGTTTTGTAGCAATTAGTATCAAAACGATAATAGTTTTTTAATTAAACGTCAAAAAGTAAAAGAAGTCCAATATTTTTTCAGTTTTTTTCATCCTATGCCGAAATTCCTTTTTTGTTTTTCTTGTAATATACATATTTATACGTCCTTATAGGGCCTATATAATATACTAAAATTGCAGCTTTGCAACACGACTTGCGATTTGTATGAAAAACTTAGATAGCGGGCCTACTGTCTTTTGAATTACGCGTTTTTATTTCCAATTACAAAGTTTGCTGACATGATTTTACCCTTTAACAAAAGAATATTAATTGCGCTATAAGTTCATTTTTGCATGATTTTCGTAGCATAATTAGGTGAGGCGATATTAAGCCGAAAACGTTAGGAAAACTCAAAATAACGCTAGTTTACCAAAAAGAGTACTTTTAAGAAGTCGCAAATCTCTGAAACTATAAGACCTACGGTAATACATGTTAGCTCAACTTGTTGGAAATTCATTAATCTTTAAACGCTTCCTAATGTATAATGTCAAAAAACGTAAGGCTTTTTTTATAAAAATCAGAAACTAAAAATAGACAGTAAATTTCACAGTTTTTCACGTATAACGCAGCTAGCACAACTTTTTTTGCTTGCAAAATGTGGTTTTATACTGCCCTATGGTGTCTAAATAACATACCAAAAATGCAGCTTTACTACATGTTTTGCGAGTTTAATGTACGATTTGACCGTACTATTAGGTTTTACTCGATACATAAAGCAGGCCATCACGCTCGCTCCAATAAGCAGTGTGAGCGCGATATAATTGCTTTACGTATCGAGTAAAACTTAACGTTACCGATAGGTATTCTTTACTTTCCAACTCATTATAGTTACTCGTAACACGCCTACGGCGTAGCAAAATTGACTTCAAATCTTCCTCTGATGCAGTGTACGGGAAATAATGGCCAGTAGGCCTACCACGAGTTGTTGCTACGTTATTAGCGCGCGTTTACTTTCTATCCATCCCGCTCGTACTTGCACATTAGCGCGAGCGATGTGATAGTGATAGAAAGTAAACGCGTGTTAATAACGTAGCGACAGCTCATGGTACGGCTACAGGAAGAGTTATCAGAAAAACAAGCGCCTGTTCACACTAGCGATTCACTTGGGCGATTTAAAAGCGATTTCTATACAAAAGTTGCATGCGGCGATATCGCCGAGAGTTCGCCGCGTGCAATTTTATATAGAAATCGCACAAGTGAAGCGCTAGTGTGAACAGGCCCTTAAATCCAGTAGCTACCACCACACACGCTCACGTACATGTCTTATTTTACGACGAGTATTTTTTATTGTTATTATTTTCACTTTTTGGATGAGGAACTATTATATTGTTACAATCAAAAACATTTCATATGTAAATATTTATACTGCCTGTAAATTTGCTTAATTGACGCTTTTGATATTCGTAATGGGGCGGATATTGAATGAGCTTGAAAACAAGTATCTGAAATTAGCTAATACCCCTTCGAGATTCATAAGAATGTACTTTAGAATAACAATCGGTGGCAGTTTTTTTCCTCTGTTTGACGTATTATTTTTGTAAGATGTTCCCATGAAATTTATTTGTTTTTGATTGCGTCCGTAGCTCAGTCGGGAGGGACCCCCACCTACTAGGGGTTGGGGGTTCAAGTCCCGACGAGGCCATTTATTTGTGTTCATCATTATCATTTTAAAGTATTATTTCCATAAGCCCACATCATGATTTTTTCATTTTTGGCCCGAAGGATCAAAAGTTAGAGGTGGGCGTTTTTTTAATTCTAAGATTGCAGAAAAATAAAAACAATCTTCCCCACTTTACGAGTAGGGGAGTACACAATTTTTTTTTCTAAATATTTTTATACCACTTTGTCGGCGTAATTAACACTTTGAGCGCGGGGCACTCGTGAGGGAAGTTCTCTGTGGGAGGTCCATTTTCGCTACAAAGCGGAAAAATCACGGGATCGGCTACGAGCGTAGCGCGTAGCACTCGTCCGCAATTAAAGTGTTAATATGTATACTTGTGCCAAACTGCAGATTTCTAGCACAAACGGCCACTCAGCTATGCCGCGGACAAACAGACAGACGGACATGGCGAAACTAAAAGGGTTCCTTGTTTATTGCGGAATCCTAGAAACCGTCTAATTAGATCAAGCTCAGTGTGAGGTTCCGCTAGCTGAACGTCCGGATCTGAGTAGCGGAAAAAACTATGGGGATATATTTATATTTTCTGCATGCGAACACGGATGTAACCTCATGCCCGAAACGTCAGGATATAATATTAAACATAAGTTTACGCGATTAAGTATGACCCGTTTGTAATTAAAATATGAGTGCTAATCGCGAAAGTTTAAATCAATTGACATATAAAATGGGCTCATTTAAATTAAGTGCTCATTATTAGTTTGCCTCTCATTGTAGTTTTGTTTTGTATATCGTTTTTAGTTATACCAAGGGCTAGCTGGAAGACATCCCTGTTAGGGATAAGTTCACCTTTGTACATATTCTTATATTAAATGTTGTTTTGTTTTTACTCTGTAAACTTATTTAATGTGCAATAAATAACGTTATATATACATCTATAAAATGTATATGATATGCTAAAAATTGTATCTGATTTTAATAATATTACATTCTCATACGAGATTTGACACACCTGGGAATGAATATGTGTATTCACCCACAGTGTTCTAACGTGTTTTAATCGACTATTGGACACTAACGAACGGCATGACGTACATAAGTGCCCCTGTCCTACCCCATCCCAAGACCAGCCTCTTATTAAAATCACTGACCGAGCGTATGGCTCAAACAGCCAATGTTGCTATGGTCTCTGTATCCGCATAGTTCCGGAAATATGAACAACATTTACCCCTTATGACGAACACTCGGTATGTGACAGAATTGATCAGTCTGTAGTAAAATTCCAGTGACCTACGAAATACGGGTTATCGAAATACTCGCCCGTCAATGCAGATACTTATCATCGAACTCCAGGTCAAGAAACACTAGTTTTGCCCACACTTAGCTGCGCTCGTGCAGAATAGTAAATGCCGAGCCTGTGGTGTTTATTGGGAGCTTCCGATTGCACTTGAAAGTGTTCTTGTGTAATCGTAGAGCAGAAACAATTGTCTCATGCTTTACAGCCCACCAATGCTTGGGGTTGTGCATCTTGAGAAACTGTTTGTGGCATCGCATGAGAGTGTTGCGTGTGGACTGTCTTACTACTCAGTAGAATACCGTGTATTAACTATCATGTGGGTGTTTCTTGACCAATGAAATTAAGATTTTTAACGAGACCCTCGGCATAATTTAGTTTTAAACTAATTTATCTACGCACATATATTATCATTAGTGCTCTAAAATTGGTCCAAAAATCATAGAAAATGACCAGCATTATTAGGTACAATCAGTTTAACTTATTATTTTTAAGAGATCTATTCAATGATACCCCATATAGGATTACAGCAAAATATTTTTATTATATTATCATCCCCACTTTACGAATAGGGGAGGTAATCGAAAACATTGTTTTTAAATATTTTATTCTACCAGTTTGTCGGCGTGATTAATATGAATACATGTACCAAATTGCAATTTCTAGTACTAAGGGCCACTGAGCTATGCTGCGGACAGACATACAGACAGATGGACATAGCGAAACTATAAGGCGTCCTTGTTTACTACAGAACCTTTAAAAATGCTCATTTTATGCCTTACTTTTTTTTAATGAAAAATTGCCTTTCGTTTTACATTTTAAGTTTATTGCTGCAAACAATTAACGAATAAAAAATTAAAAGGCACTTATTTAGGTATGTTAAATAAAGTAGCGGTTGCGAGATAGCCCTTATTCTCTTTTGAGTAGAATATTTCATAAAATAAATTAATGTATTTCATTAATAAAATGAACATGTAAGGACACTTTTGGTCTGTCTGTTTGTCAAGTTTATTTTCCCTATATCCCTATTCTTAGACTTAATAGTCGACGTAAGGCGCTGTCCATATATAGGGACCTGCCGAATTATTAGATATTTATAAAGTTTCTTGAAAACTCCTGCGTCATCGCAATCAAAAGATATCAATTTAGCCGCTTATTCCATACAAAAAGTTCGCATTCTAAAAAGCTAAAGGGTACTTATTGTTGACCTAGAAACATGATATTTGGCAACAGGAAACGTTAATTCAAGTAAGTTTTTGTAAATTAGTACTTAGATATGAACAAAAACTATCATTTCCTCTACTCAAAACTTATAAATTTTAGGGTACTTCTAGCTGACCTAGAAACGATTTGCGATTTGGCAAGAAGCAATAGCACAATTCAAGGAAAAGTCCGAGAATGATAAAATTATACTTAGTTATATTGGATTGTATGAAAACATCTCAGGAGGGTACAAGTTTTAGTGTTACTTTAGTTTAATTAAAATTTTAGTAGAAGTAGGTTGTAATTTCTGTGTAAATATATTATTTCCATTACTTTGCTTTAAATTCCGAACTGCCTCTCGTACATATCTATAATAGAAAGTAGTCCAAGAGTCTCGTAAAATAAAATTATAAAATTCGACTCTCTCGATTGTTCTACCAAACTGTATTTCGAAACATTCCCATGTAAAACCATGGTTTCATCCAAAATATATGATGTAAAGTACTATAGTTTGGCTCCAAGTCAGTTGGCGCGGAGTCAAGAAATCAGCCAGGGGTCCGCGCGCTTTTCTGTTTAGGAAAGGAATTATGCCGGCTGAATACCAATGTAAAATAATTTAATATATCAAATTACAGCTTTAGGCCTTTTTTCGTAGTTTGAAGGCTGAGAGATTGTAACTTATAAGCAAACTTTGCAAACCCTGCAAACCCGAACTGGACTTTATGCGATGCATGTTGATCAGACCTGTGTAACCATCGTATGCAAAATCACGTCAGTTGTCGATTGTCAAATTCGGGTAATATTTGATAACAACCATAGTATAGACATCAGAATGCCCGATAAAACTGTCGTTTATCCAGTTAACATGTGACCATCATAAGCCCCCTGAATGCGTAGCCAAGATACATTAGTTTTTTATTAGTGCGAGTTTTTAGTAGTTACGTTTGGTTGACGATTGAATGTTAGCGATTGGCATTTTGGCTACGCAACCTGCTTTGGTTGTCTTAAAATCTGAAGATTCGCTGGGTAGAGGTCTTTCTAATTTAGATTAATTGAAAATGGCCACGAACACGCTTACCGTGACAAATGAGTGGTGTTTTATATTTGTCTCCTGATGATACCTGGGACAATCCGTGTCACCAAAGAGCTTTAATGGGTCAGTTTTGCGATGCGTAGAATAATGACAAGATCAAGGAGTGTCATTTTTTGATAAATTGATTCTATATGTAACGTCCTAATGCTAATAATAACTTAGTTTATCGGTGGGGTTGAATAACAAACATTTTGACTTTACGCTTATATTATTATTCATAATTTTATTTATCGCTTATTACGTAAGCCGTAAAGGGTTCGAAACGTCGAGATGCTATTAAAATAGGTACACGATATTATCAGTTTCAATAATTTTATTCCATAAATGTCGCGGTAGCGTAGCGGCAGTATCGATGACAACATTACTTGTATTATTATTAGCAAGTTAAATAACATCTGTTATTTATTGACTTTTCCATTTATCGTTGAAGTTACATCATTCATCAAGCACTTGTTGTACCCTCTCTCAGCTCCGATGAAAGCAATTAGCCGCGTCGATGCTGGGCGAGAGGGCAATTACGGACTTACGATGGAGCAGTTCCTTTAACTGCGTTAGCTACTGCAAATCGTACTCAAGGAGCCTATGATGTCCTGGCCTTAATAATATTTATAAATTGACTTTAGTACTTACTGTACTTAGACAATGCTCTAATAATAAACAATTCATCTTCATCCCTAACAACTGTACAGCTGCAGTAGGGCGCCGAGTGCGCCGCCCTAGAGACCTCCTTACCATTCCATATCACATCCGCACCCATCAAATTTCCAACGCACCCACCCACAGAGGTATAGAACTAATTAATAACTTTTTAGCTATGATTCAAAATGTCGACATTTTTTCTGATAGATGGACACAACTTAGACGAAAAATTAACCATTACCTTAATACCTGCTACTGTACCCTATAATTTTTCCTTTTCATTATTTTGACATAATTTGTTATATTAGAACTTATAGATAATTTCACATGTAATGTCTTGGCGTAAGCTGTTTTTTACATGGTTGTTGATAAAGAATAAAGAATTTCTTATTATCTTTCATTATAAAATCGATATCTACATAGATAACCTAACGCAGAATACTAACAAACTCTGACATAGTCCAGATTTTATTAGAGATTGGGAAAACATCATGAGTTTAATTTTGGTGGAGCTTACAACGAGGCAGGCACGCGTCGAAGGGGTCGCCAACTCGCCAGTGATAAAATATACAGGGCCGGGGCTAGACTGTTGACTGGGAATGCGATTCCATTTGCTGGCAGAAGATTCGTTTAAGTCAACCAATTTAAGCTTAGTCTGAAGATTCTTATAAACTATATTTGATGAGAGATCAGGTTTATACTGGACTGGGTATGAAATGTGATTGGTAAGCGATTGGGTTGAATTCTGGCGGCGCGGCGCGACGTTGTAAGTGCCCGTTGCGTCCGATGTGACATCAATACTCGCTCTAGTCGCTCCCGCGCCCGCACCACCGCTGCTATTCACAACAATCACAACACAAAACACGCTGCCCCATAACGAGCCTAGAAT
>JALPQI010022642.1:0-16700 GCA_025490895.1 Thaumatotibia leucotreta
AAATTTCGAGGTTTTTTTCTCTGTCACTCAAACGAAGGCGTCATTAGAATGACAGAGAAAAATCCTTGAAATCTGCGGATTTAGAAGTTCGCAGTAGGGCACGCTGATCGTTTTCGATTAAAACAAGAAGAAGAAACTAAAACAAAGGAGCTATCAGGATCTAGATACTAAAGCGAATTGGGTCAAACGCAAACCCATGTTCGGAGTCTTTCCGGTGGACAATCTAAAAGTTATGGCCTATAAAGCTTGATTTTCTTATGAAAGCCTTATCTTCATTAAGACGTATTCCTTTTTAATTACGTTGTATGATAAAAATCATTACTACCTATCCACAGGCTGTTAACTATCGATCACAGGAAAGAAAAAGTGCGTGTTCAGCTGAACTGTAGAGCCCCTCTTTCCTGTGGCCAATAGTAAGCAAATGGTAGGAGTGTAGTCGTGATTTTTTATCATACAATTCAATAGGAAGATCTTTAAATGACAATAAGGGTTTAATAAGAAAATTAACTCTCATAGCCCTTAACTTTTAAAATGTCCACCGCAAAGACTGATAACAATGATTTTGAGTTTGACCCAATTAGGACCTAATCTGGTCTACAACCGCGAACTCCGAAAGCCGCAAATTTCGGGTATTCTCTGTCAGTCTAAAATTCCCGAAATGAAATGGATCAGTTCCAAAGAACTGTCAAAAACTCAAAATGTTGGAACCTGAACTGAATCGTATAAAGAAATCATGGTAGCCCAAACGTAGTTAAACCAAAAGGTAGTTCAAACATTGTTTGGGGGAAAGGATAGTCTTTTTTCTGCAATTATCGCGACAGTTATCAAATATCAAATATATCTTTGTGATTTCAAACCCTGCTTCCGCTATAATACATTTATAGGGTTATAATTAAAATGTTGACGATTTTAATGATTCATACGCTGCGCTGACTTCTGTCTTCAGAAAAAAAATGGTCTGGCCTTTTCTTTTGAACTGCATCTCAGTTAATGTGACGAAGACAACTGAGCTCTCAGCCCGCCTGATAAAGCAGGAATTGAGGCCCATGGACATAGTGAACAAAAAATCGCCTATGCGCTGCCTACGCTGAGGACTTAGATGGATTGCCTCTATCTATGCCAGTAATTACAAAAGTTAATCAGTTAGTTGTAAGAGATCCCTCGAAGGGATCATCTTCTCATTCTCATCCCGAGAAGGGACAAATTTGCCGCTAAACTTACTTTATTATAATTGTTTTAGAATTATAACTAACATGAGACTCAAACATATTAATATATTATCGAATCGAGTTACTCACGTATTTAAGTCGATGATTGCTCGATATGTTTCGATCCATTAAGAGGGTCCTCGTCCGGAGCACCCTAGGCCAAAGCCCGACCACGCGTATCCCGTTGAGTATTTACAGGTGACCTATAGGTCATATTTAATGCGTTTAATTAACGCGTCGGGCTTTGGCCGAGGGTGCTCCGGACGAGGACCCTCATATTGGGTCGAAATACGTCGAGCAATCATCGACTTATAAAAATACGTGAGTAACTCGGTTCGATAATATTTTATTATTATAACTGTGTTGTAACTTATTGTGTGAAATAAAGTGTTCACTACTACTACTAAGTGCAATAACTACATTTGTCTAATTGCTTAATTTATCTTATTTGCTTATTTTGTTTGAAATGCCGCTACAATCACCATCAGATCACGCGCCAATCAATTCAATCACACGCCGATTAACATGCCTCTATAGTTATGACAATAAAGACGTGTTCAGATATTATTGAACGCTCCGGATGCTAATCTGATAGCTGCGACAATATATTATAACATGGACGTCTAACGCCAGCTCAAAAATGCCCCCAAAACCATTTGTTCAATTGTGCCAAGATGGGCAGGACATAGCGCTTTTCTTAACACCGCGCATAATGTCAGCGCAACATCTGCAACGCAAATAGAATACACGCAAATGCAAATAGAATATTCATCAATTCATCATAGTTTCGATTGGCTATATGGCTATATTCTATAAATATTTGTCAAAGACGTTGCGCCGAAATATGCGCGGTGTTAAGAAAAGCGCTATGTCCTGCCCATCTTGGTACAATTGAACAATTATTTTTGGGGGCATTTTTGAGCTGGCGTTAGACGTCCATGTTATATATGGTCGTAGTTGTTTTCGTATCAATGCAGGAGGCAATTGAATCCAAAATAAATAATATTAAACTAAAAAAAATTAAACTATCTTTACTGTTTCGAATGCGAGAAACAAGTCCCGCCAAGTTTCTTACCGGTTCTTCTCGGGTCAGTGTTGTAGGGTTAGAAACGGGACTAATTTATGCAACTTAGACCATTCAAAAGAGTTTGCTGCCATTAGTATTTGAATGAAGAATCCTTTGATTTTGCAATATTTTTGTCAGAAAATTCGTCAACATTTCTACAAATTCATATAATAATTAGTTAAAAGGTATCGAAATTTAAAAGCAAAACGGTATAGTGGAAAGCTATCTAGTGAAACTGCTATTTTGATTGCAAAATTGGATTAGCTTCATAAATATCTACTCTCCGTTTTAAATAAAAGGCGATATAAATACACTGTTGAAACAATTTTGCAAAATGTGCGCGAAATAATTTTATCCACTCTTGGATGAAATACTGTTGAAAAAAAAACTTTGATCTAATTCAGTGTCTGAAAATAGTGGATATAAAAATGATTAGTACCTACGTTGATTTTAAACTATTAACGTTATATTGTACGAATAAACAATAATTACAATTGAAAAATAATGAAAACTCACACATGACAAATTATCACATCCCAAACATTTTTTTTGCCCAAACGGATATTATTAAATAACAAAATAATTAATAATTCAAATGAAACAATTCCTCTTACCAAAAAAAAGAGACAAGGCGATACTCGCCCAGCTATCATCGTCGGGCGAGTATTACCGTGTCCCTTTTATTTACACGGGAGTGCGTATCTGTTGTTCGTGTTTATAGCCGATAGTTCATAGCTTAGTAGCCCTTCGCGTGGCAGACACCGGTCGGCACTTTTGGTCTTAGCTGGCGGTGTCCCGCTCACTCCAGGAAAAAAAACTCCGTAAAATGGCAGTGGCCGGCTGCGGTACCAAATTAGAGGTACTCAGTTTTGAAGTGAAAATAAATACCTAAGCCTGTATTTGCACTGTTCTAACACGTAGCAATCGAAATTGATAAACAGAGATGACTAGCAGGTGGTCAGAAACGTCAACAAAGCTTTACTTTCTTAGACACTTCACTCTGTAAGTTTGGTTGCACGATGGTGTTTGGATGTACAAAACGTGGGAGTGTTTCATTCGTTTTTTACTATTTAAAGTGGTATTTCGAAGAGAAATTTGTGAAAATAAGATGACTGGGTAACTAATACATATAATTCTTAGACATTGTTTGTGTTCTGACTAGGTTTTCATTAATAAAAAACGATATTCATCGGGTGCTTTGGATTCGCTTGTTGACATGCGCGCCAAACAAATCATATTTTGACGCCAAATATCAACAGATTTATTTAAACTATGGGAAAAGTAGATTAATTAGTTCACAATTAGGTTAATTCTAGTTGCAAATTGATGCAAATAAAACACTATTCGACGAAATATTCAAATAAATCACACTCGGCACTAAATGGTCAGGAACGGGACACTTGCCAGCTTGGCCAATATCAACCGCGGTCGCCATTTTGTTCGGTAGCTTTATAATATGGATAAGACTTTTGATTTGAGTATAAAGGTAGGAGATATTTTATTCTGACGGATATATTTACCTGGCGACTGAAAAATCGGCCCTACGTTGGTGGTAAAGTACGAGTGAAAACAATATAAAATCAACTTTTGGTACTACTGCCTTACGTTACGTACAAATTATATTATAAAAAAACCAATACCGTTGCGGGAATTTGCCAGACAATTTGCACTAAAATAGTCGTATCTATACTATGATAGTCGCTCTGAGGTGTCTTCTGGGTAGAAATTGCCTTGTTTTCTTTCCTGATTTTTCAAATATTTTTGTATTATACCAGGTTTTGCTTTTCTTACATTCTTTTGTAAATGTAGTCTAGTTTTAGGAAACAAATCCTTAATCTAAAACGATGATTATTTGTGACAGTTATAGGTCGTTGGTTGCTTGTATCTATTTCATGTCTTTTTTTTTGGGGTTACATTTTATTGCTTATAGCTTAAAAAGTATACATTTCTTGAAAATGATTGTTTGCAAAAGTAAGAGATTATAAACCAATCTCGCAAATAAATATAAAACACGGGTCACTTGATCCACACTTTTCTCTGAAACAAGCTTGTAAAATGAGCTATTTTATACTGATCGGTGCGGCGGCTCTCGCTAGGGCCAATATTTGTGAACCTTCTACTTGTAAAAAAATGTTTGATGTGATGTGTTTATTTCAGTTATTTTTCATAAATAGTATATATAGTTGTACACCAACACATTTTATTACCAAAATATTGCATAATTTATGAATTATGGAACATAATGTACCGAAAAGTGGAGAAAATCTTTTATCTCTAACTTTAACGTTCTATAATATTCTATTTTTAGACTTTAAGCCTAATTTTTGTTTAGGGTCTGGTAGCATATTTTGTCGTGATTAAAATTCTATGCAATATGTGAATCAATTACATACAAAAAAGAGTGTAATTGCAGTTTTTCTAAAATGCTATAACTGAAGCGAAGTGTCTCGCCAAACCCCTGCCAGCCAACGGAAACGTTGCAAAAAATGGTCTGCCAGCCGACTTCATTTTATTTCTGTCCCGGAGCAGGACACCGCCACGCGAAGGGGTAGCTCGTGGTGAGACCAATGCCTAACGCTAGCAGAATAAATTTTGTACTACTAGCGCGAAACCACCACGTAAGAAGAAAAGACGCTGAATAATGAAAAGCCACCTAATCTATACCAAATCGATCAATGGTCAAAATGTGAATCGTTTGGGAAATGATATTTAGATAAAAAGTGGTAAAGTGGCAGTATGCTGGCGGTGTGAGATACGAGATTTATTTTAAAGTAAGATAAGGTGGGCTAAAATGAAAGGGTTTTTTTTATAATTTTGCAATTGACCCTAATGAAGTAGCTACGTGATCTTCGTTTGACGTTGTAAATTCGACCCACAAAGGATAAGTTTTTAAACTAAATCCTTTCATGATCTGCATTAAACAGTTTAAAAGCCTTCAAAGCGATTTAACAACTCTGGGAGCTCTACTCAATTATAAGTTATGAAAGGGTTAAATATGGAGAGTTGAAATGTGAGAAAATTCCAGATATCCTTGAAACTAGCTGTCTCAATGTAAAAAAATAAAGACTCAGAGAAAAAAGAAAAATCGAAGAGAATTTAAAATGAATAAAAAAGGTTTTTAAAAGGTAGCTAATGCTATGGAAAATAGTTTGCTAATTGGTAAACTCTGGTTGCTACCATAACTTTATTTAAAGTAGTATACCTACGTAGATAATTTCAATAATAAATAAATATCTGGGGACATCTTACTCAAATCGACCTAGTCCCACGGTAAGCTGAATTAAGGCTTGTGATGTAGGTACTAGGCGACGATATGTATAATAGATAGATACATATTGATACTTAAATACATACACAGCTAAGGAACAAATATTTGTGATAAATAAATACACAAATAATGCCTTCGCCGGGATTCGAACCCGGAACCTTCAGCTTTGTAGGGTCACTACCAACTAGGCTACGGAGGCTGACAAAATAAATAATAATCTAGAATGGACTTGTAACCCTTCTAATTTTTTATCTACTCCTTAATATCTTTTCTAAATATTCTAACTCTAAATCTATGCATATACCTAAAGGTGCATTCAGACCAAACGAGCATTCGCTATTCTATCCCCCACTCTACGAAATCAACGAATCACGTTTTGTGTAACGATCGAATTTCGTAGAGTAGGGGGTTAGAATGGCGAATGCTCGTTTGGTCGGAATGCACCTTAATAGAACACAATTGATGACAATTGTGTATATCTTTGCAAGCTGTAGTTATCTTATCAATTCTGTAAAAGTTTTTTTCATTAACGTATGACGATATTTTTTTATGCCTTACAGGTTAGGTAAATATTTTCTCATTTATGCATGCATATCTTAAAAATGTAAACTGTAATTTTCTAAAATGTATTAAATTATATTTTACACAAATATTGATAAATATTAAAACTCATCAATAGATAAAGAAAATACGATAGTTATTCAAATATTTAATGAGAGTTCATTATCCATAGGTACTGAACAAGTTTTTATTTGAATCTACAAAATCAGAACTGAAGAGTTCAAAAATATTTACGACGTGTCCCTGAACAATTACAATTTATACTAATGAAGTATTGAGATGGAAATACAATTTAAAATATTTAGTAAAACGCGAAATTTAACAAAGAATTCTATGCGCCTGTCTAAATTCATGAGCAATCATTTATGCACTGAACACTTTGCTCTTGAGCGTAGTAGGCGCAAGTAATTATGAATATTATGATATATGAATATGGAACCATTATGTGCAGTTAAACTGAAAGGCTGAGTAATAAATGAGTAACAACCAACTAATAGGAATTTAGTTGATACTCCACTTCTTTCTAAGTTGACTCAAACGATATAATTTTAACTATTTCCGTTACGTCAGCTAAAATTAATAGGTAAGTAATGAATGACACAATAAAATATCATGTCTTATATTGTGTTACTAACATACTTAGGCACTGGTCTCTACGCGAGCTACTAAGCTATGAACTATCGGCTATAAACACAAACAAAAGATACGCACTCCCGTGTCTCCTTTATTTACACGGGAGTGAGTATCTTTTGTTTGTGTTTATAGCCGATAGTTCATAGCTTAGTAGCTCGCGGTGAGACTAGTGCCATAAACACGAACAAAAGATACGCACTCCCGTGTAAAAAAAGACACGGCGATAATCGCGGGGCGGTGATAGCTGATATTTAGCTGGGCGAGTATCACCGTGTCTCTTTTGTTTACAAGGGAGTGCGTATCTTTTGTTCGTGTTTATAGCCCATAGTTCATAGCTTAGTAGTTCGCGGTGAAGCCAGTTCCTACGTATGTAGGTAGGTATACATTGAAATATATCGAAAAGTAAATTTAGGACAAAATTACCATAAGCAAATGTTGTTATAATTTGAAAGCAAAATTCAGAATTATTGGTATAATATTCGTATTTCATAAATATTTTGATTCGCAATTTTGGTTTCCAACACATTTGCAACTCATTAATATTTCATTTTGTTGCAAATGAATACGTTGATTACTTTTCTTATTTCCTTATTTCATTCATATTTTAACCCAATGTTTAAGTGTAGGATAAGTAACTCAATAATTGCATATAATAATAATTAGCCAAATAATTATCAATTTGTCAGCCTCCGTAGCCTAGTTGGTAGTAACCCAGCCTACGAAGCTGGAGGTTCCGGGTTCGAATCCCGGCGAGGGCATTGTTTGTGTATTTAATTATCATAAATATTTGTCCCTTGATTATGGCTGTATATGTATTTAATTATCTATGTATGTATCTATCTATTATATATATCGTCGCCTGGTACCCACATCACAGGCCTTAAGTGAGCTTACCGTAGGACTAGGTTGATTTGTGTAAGATGTCCCAAGATATTTATTTATTTAATGTACATTTCTGGAAACGAAATGGTATAGACTAGAAACTTTTCAAAGGGTTTTACTTTACAATGATATCTAGTTACTCTTACTAGTAGCAGTTTTAAAGTGTGCTTTCCATGAATTCTAAGACTTCTTTACAAATAAAATATTATATTGGCTAGCTGTCTAAGGCACTGGTCTCACCGCGAGCTACTAAGCTATGAACTATCGGCTATAAACACGAACAAAAGATACGCACTCCCGTATAAAAAAAAAGACACGGCGATACTCGCCCAGCTAACAGCTATCACCGCCGGGCGAGTATCGCCGTGTCTCTTTTATTTACACGGGAGTGCGTATCTTTTGTTCGTGTTTATAGCCCATAGTTCATAGCTTAGTAGCTTGTAATCATTACCTTTGCGGCATTGTTTACATTCATTACGGTATTTAGATTAGGAAAAAAGTATTTCTATTAGGAAAAAAGTATTTCGATTAGGAAAAAAGTATTTCTGTTAGGAAAAACGTAGGAAAAAACTTGTTTTTTCAACCGACGCCAAAAAAAAGGAGGAGATTATCAAATTCCTTAAATCAAAATAAATTTTCCGTCTTTTCTTATTCGCTGTAAGAAAACAACAACAACTTTAAAAATGAAGAAAAATTGTATCTGTTTATTACCTTTTTGTAGTTTCTGAACTTAATTCCATTATTTACAATAAATATTTAATCTATTACTAAATCTAGAATCTAGATAATTATTTAAATATGTTTATTTATTCATTAATTTTAAACTAAAGTTTACAAGTAACAATCAATTTTTTATCACAAAATATCATTAAGTTAGGAAACTTAAGGTGAATCCTAAAAAAATTGTATGTAAATACAATAAATACTAAGCAACCTTTTTATTTTTTAATATTGTTACTTATAAACTAACCCCCTTATTCATAAACGTCTGCTAACTTAACAAGCCGCTAATAATTGTTTGTCCCTTTCGGTCTTAACAATGTGTCCATAAGAGCAAAAGGGACAAACAATTATTAGCGACTTGTTAAGTTAGCAGACATTTATGAATAAGGGGTAAATAGCATACAAACTAAAGTAAAATAATTCATTATTGTTGTGTATGTGTAAGCTATTTGTTATCTAAAATGCCCTAGAGTGTCTACATCTAAAACTAATAGCTTATAAAATCGTGAACCAAACGTGTAACTTAAGAAAATATTAAAAGGTTCGATTGCAAAAAAATTGTACAAAGTTATAGTAGATTACATGCCAAGGCCGTTTAAGTGGGAAATGTTTCGGATGACATATGAGCCAAGGCTTTCCCATTTAACGGCCGAGGTGTGTATATTATTTTTCTGTTCAACGGAGCCGGCAGGCGGCAACTTAACTTAGCGCAGCGGCCGGCAATGTGCTGTTTGCCGGCCGGAGGGCAGAAAAAGGTTTTAATGAAAACAAAACCTCACGTCATTTTTTATTCTGTTACGTGTTTTGTTGTTGTTTTGATGAAAGCCTTAATCATGTACAATTTTTTTGCATTAGCCCCAAAAATTCGTGAACCAAACGTGTAACCCAAGAAAATATCAAAAAATGCACTGTGAAAAGTGATCGTCACCGGATAAATCGGCGATATGATTGCAGTAACTATTGTTCAAAGCATTATTTTGTGCGACTATTTGTTTAAAGCCAGTGAGCTGTCAAGTGTTTTCAAGAAAAATGTCGGAGACTCGAAAATCTTCTCAAGGTCGTTTTTTTGGGTTAATCAGACTCAGAGTTATCGACAGCATTTTAAATTCAATTAAAATGACCAATATTTGGGCACCATTTTATAGTCATAACGAATTATTTTTTTATTTTCACTCAGAATCATGAAGCCTTATTTCCATTTCTCTTTCAAGAAAAATAGTAGATTACATGCCAAGGCCGTTTAAGTGAGAAATGTCTCGAATGACGTGTTAGTCAAACATGTGATCCGAGGGTTTCCCGTTTATCGGCCGAGGTGTTTATACTATTTTTCTGCTCAACGGAGCCGGCATTCGGCAACTTAGTTTAGCGCAGCGGTCGGCTATGTGCTGTTTGCCGGCCGGAGGGCAGAAAAAAATTGTTATTTTTTTGTCCATTTGGTTACATGACTTATTTAGAATCATCAAATGAAATGCTAGTGAGTCTAAGTACGAAGCCATCGAATCAACCCAAACGAATTAAAACTTGAGAAGATTAGGATCTCAACTTTTTTTGACAAACACTTATATAAGCCACTGAAATCCAAGCGGTAATGGGTCAAATTGTAAACAATATATACAAAGTTAAAGACAAAATGAAAACAAGCGTCATTTTTGTGTTACGAAGTTACTTTTGAGAGTGAAAAGGGAACAAATTCAAATTTTCTGTGAGTAATCCACAAAACATTTTTTTTTACAGGATTTACATTTTTTAAAGGACTGTGCGTCAAAATGGACCAGTGGCCTATTTCACCATAATTACAAGTCTGACAATTGTAAAATATCACTGTAACTGCCTTCATAGCCCTCCGTAGGCTACGGCTACCGCTTACTATCGGACAATCCATGTGCTTGTTTGCCACCAACATAAAATTATGACTAACAACGTTATTATATCGTTAAT
Organism: Thaumatotibia leucotreta; assembly: GCA_025490895.1. Classification (NCBI taxonomy): domain Eukaryota; kingdom Metazoa; phylum Arthropoda; class Insecta; order Lepidoptera; family Tortricidae; genus Thaumatotibia; species Thaumatotibia leucotreta. The sequence goes on from JALPQI010022642.1 coordinate 10,280, forward strand.
AAACTACTTTTTATTTTCCGAAACCCTTGACAATTGTCGCAAGGTTTAACCCTTAACCAGGTTGTGATCTCATAGCGACCACTTAGCAAAAGATTTTTTTCTGACGAGCAAAACGTTTGTAGCGGTCACTAAATGTCATTGACGTATAGTCTATAAACTAACAGATTTCTGAACGCACCCAAAATCGATGTGTCAGAACAAATTTCATTGACGTTTTAGTTGTCAAATTCAAAAACCGAAAAAGTGGCAGATTTTGTGTGTTGCTCCAGACAAATACTATTATTGTGTCGAAAAAAATTACGGTCAGTGCTATGTGTTTATTTATTTTGGTAGTATATAAGGTAATGTAAGTGTAGTATGTCATAAATGGTCACAGTAATAGTTATTTACTTAAAATTTTTGCTCTTAAAGTTTGTGGGCCCTATATGACCTCTGCCCGTTTCGGTTTGGTACAAGTGGTTTGTATGTGACCACTGCCCACCTGGGCATTTATGTGAAATTTAAGGGTAAGTTCATTACTGTACACCATGTAGGTCCACCCACTAAACATCTCAAGACGTACTGTAAGTATATAATTATAAGTTAGTTTTGAAGCGGATTTTGCTAAATAGCGTTTAAATATAAATATAAATATCCTTTTTTCTTACTTTTATTGTGGTCTTATTTGTGTCCATAATTAAATGTAAACATAACAACTACCCCTTAAAACTTCAATGTATCGCCAGCAGGGCAGTGGCCACATACGGAACACGTAGGCCTCCTGGTGACGAGCACAGGGCGTATATTGACCACCGGGCTTTTTTTTTGGAAATAATGTTTCTAAAAAAAAAACAAGAAATTAGTTTTTTATTGACGCTATTATCTACCGAAATCAGGATAGGAAAGTTAAAAAATCGCCAGGCCTGTTTAAGGGTTAAGACAATTTTCATTAAATCTTGACATGAGGTTCGGCATATATGTCGGAATTTCGTTACAATTGTCGTGTTTCTTGTGACAATTGTAATTTTGCTTCGCAAAAAAGTAGTTATTTACTGCTGATTTATCAAAGTTCCTACACTGTTTTATGTCGGTGGCAAACAAACGCACGGCCTTTGCGATGGTAAGCGGTAACTGTAGCCTATAGACTTCCCCAATTTGAGAAACAGTTTACAATTGTATCACTTGTCAATCTGGTGGAATTGGGGCGAGAACCCAACAGAACTGGGAATAGTGTCATTAAAAAGCACTGATTTTGTACATCTCATTCAGGTGCTTTGAATTCCATTGGACAATTTTATATAAGAAAGGCGTTCTGCGGGTACTGTCTAAGTAAATCACAGTCGTCCAGACTCCATTCATCGTTTTTACTCTGAGTAAAATACAAATACCTCAGTTTTGCAATGGAATTAAACATAGTGGGTCGAATATCTGAGCGTTTCAACCATCTAATTTTAGTGACATAATTTTTGCCGAAATTTATATTTTTTAAATACAATGTGCTACTTTGTCATTTGAGGCAACTACCTTATACTAACGACGAAGTATAACAAGACGTTTAGAAACTTCGGAAAAATGATTCCACCAAAATTGCGCGGTTGCAACGCTCAGGTATTCAGGCTCAGGAAACCTAGTGCCAGAATGAAATAAAATAAATGTAAATACCTACTCAATGACACTTCAGCTCTGTTGGTTTTTGGTCCACTCTCCATATACAGCTGCCCATGGTTCTTTGCTACCTTTTTCGACTTTCAAAGGTTGTTATAGAGTATACCATACAGTTTGTATCAGTTTCGTAACACAATTAACGCAATGATTTTTGTTTTGATGGAAGCCTTAACTAAGTACGGGTGAATATCTGAACGTTTCAACCGCCTAATTTTGGTGGCATTTTTGCCCAAATATCTAAACGTCTCAATGTTATACTTCGTAATTTGTATTTACAAGGTACTGTGCCTTCAAATGACAAAGTAGCATATTGTAACGAATAGAAACTTCGGCAAAAATGATGCCACCAAAATTAGGCGGTTGAAACGCTCAGATATTCACCAATAATTGTTTGCAATTGACTAATATTAAAAAGGAAATCTCAATAAAATCCTGTGGCGTAAGCTTCTAGACAATCCATGTCTATTCATGTCATATACAACCTCTTCTACCTACCATAGACGAAGGAGATAGCATGGAAAGAGAATCCATAGTTAACAGAAATCCCAAGGAAACAGAAAAAACTATTCACTACACATAACTTGTATTTCTTCTGTAACACTTGTTTTAGCTTCTCGGATAATCTTTGACTGATGTTATCCGTGAAAATGGTTGGTTTTTCATGATTGTCCAATGATGTTATTTATGTATTCGATTAACGTGTTATGTTTAAGTTGCATTTATCGCGTGTTTTGCTCTTGTGACGTACGGAGCGCGGAATGATTGTATCAAATGTATCTGATTATTTTTATACCTATTTTTTTTTATGTGACTAAAGTAGACAACTGAGCTCTCAGCCCTGATGGAAAGCAGGAACTGAGGCCCATGGACATAGTGATTAATAAATCGCCTATGCGCTGCCTACCCTGAGGACTTAGATGGATTGCCTCTATCTATGCCAGTAATTAAATACACCGGCTATCTTACCCCCAAACCGAAACTCAGTACTAACTATTTAGCGGCAGGTTAACGGGTAAGACGGTGGTAGCTATCTGGGCGGACCCTGCACGAGGTCCTACCAGCAAATGGTGTTCACGTAATATTTTATTTTATAGGTAATGAATCTGTCAATTATACACGGTATTACGCGAGCATTGCGAAAGATTTTAACTATGCATTCTAGACATCCAAATAAACAAAAAATATTATGAGACCTAATGTTAATTCCACCAAACAAAAATATCTTTTTCTTTTTTTTTAGGCCAATTTGAATACTTTTTAACATTTTCAGTACTTTTTATCATAACAACAATTTGTTTAAATTATTTATTTCCATTTTTTTTTAGGTAGAGGTTATTTCGTCAAGTCTATTCGTATTTTTTGATTGTCAGGCAAAAGGTGTGGTAATATTAGAACACATTGTGGTAGCATTGTAATCCAAAAGAAGTTAAATGACGAGTTACGTCGAAAAACTTATTTCGAAAAAAGGTTGATTATCTTTGAAACCAAGCCGAATGCAGGAAATCTTACATAACATTAAAGACTCTAAATATGGTCAGGAATCCAGCATTAAAAACTTTCGGAATGCTGACGTTACACCGTGTATACTTTTAAGGCCGAACCATTCCAAATGCGTGTTCAGCACGTGCATGTCCGTTGTAGCGTATGTAAGTCTTAGTAGATGGCATACCGTTTTGCTGCACGCCACGCAAGCGGTATGCGTTCTAATATGACATTCACATACACTACAACGTGCACGCTACGCGCACGTGTTATTCACGCACTAGGTGTAGCTTGGGCTTTAACTTATTAAATTTCCGTTGATTGGTAATAAGGTAAAGTGGAATAAGACGAAACTGTTTTTTTAATGGGGTAAAACAAGTCATCCTTCTGGCACAGCGTTTGCTGGTAGATTTTTGTCTTACCCCATTAAAATAGTACTACGACACAAGTGCGAAAAACATGAGATTCGAAACGAGTGGCGATGTTTTAAAACACGACCGATAGGGAGTGTTTTAAAACACCACCCCACTTCTCGTACTAAAGCCTAAAAAGCGCACCATCTGTACTAAAAAAACTGTTTCATTTACCCCACCTTACCTTTCAAAAAAATAATCACCCTGTCGAACGCCCCATACATAAATAAAAGTCTTTTTCCAATCGCCGCGAAAAAAGGCCAAAGCAGAGTTTTTGACCTATACATAATTCATCAGAACCAATGAAAGGGTAAATGGATAGAAAACGCTGCCTTTTTTACCACAATGCACAGAGGCTGCCGGCGGTCAAAGTACACAGATAATTACCAATACTCGTAATAGCCATTTTCTTTACATACATCTAGTTTGCGACCATGTTTAATAGGCATGATGACTGGCAAGTCAAATCAGCATCTTTTTTCGAACTGTCAAAACGATCACCACTATGGAATCTTACATTTAATACTCAAAAGTGACGTCACGTTTGAGTACTGCCAAATGACCTACTCCTTTAAGTTTTTTTTTACACAGAACAAAACAGAAGTTCTGTACAAAAAATACTGCAATCTAAATCTTAGTAATAACTTCTTAGTGTATTATGTCGTGCTTAATGTTAAATAATTTATTTTAAATACAGTCATCATCCCTATAACCACGATCATTTTCATATAATTTTAGAATTATAACTAAGCAACTAACGTGAGAATCAAACATTAAATTATTGTCAAATTGGATCACTGACGTCATCATAGCAAGTTGTATACATTGTTGTTGCTGATATCCACAGCCTATCTCAGTCCACTGCTGGACGTAGACCTTTCCTATTAACTATGCGTATAGACGCATTAAAAGGTAATGCCCATAATCGCCACGCTGGGCAAGCGGATTGACGATCGCAGTAATATGTCCACTACGATGACACTGCTGCTCATCATCATTTCAATACCTTAGTCTACTCTTACGATTCCCACGGGAAGAGTTGGGGTGGTGACAAATGTAATCTTACTGCCGTCATATACCTATCATAATTTTAATGATGTATTACATTGTCAGCCTCCGTAGCCTAGTTGGTAGTGACCCTGCCTACGAAGCTGGAGGTTCCGGGTTCGAATCCCGGCGAGGGCATTCTTTGTGTATTTATTTAACACAAATGTTTGTTCCTTGGTCATGGCTGTCTATGTATTTAAGTATCTATATGTATCTATCTATTATATATATCGTCGCCTGGTACCCACATCATAAGCTTTAATTGAGCTTACCATGGGACTAGGTCGATTTGTGTAAAATGTCCCAAGATATTTATATTTATATTGTTCTTTTCTCGTTACACCGGAATTCTTTTGGGCCCAAAGTTGTAGTATATTTTGCTGTAACATTTAGTTCTCAAAAATGCTATAGGCACTGGTCTCAGCTAACATATATCACCGCCGGGCGAGTATCGCCGTGTCTCTTTTATTTACACGGGAGTCCGTATCTTTTGTTCGTGTTTATAGCCAATAGTTCATAGCTTAGTAGCTCGCGGTGAGACCAGTGCCATAGTCAGATATCGAAAAATTACTGTAATAACAGTAAATGTCGTAGGTTGACAAGCTAAACTCACTAAGTAACGAATACCTACTTGAAATAAAGTTCTCGTATATCAGTTCTGATTGAATACTGACATAAGAGGTTGCTAAGAGTAGTGACAGTTTTTATAGTGAGTTTTGCTTGTCAGCCGGCGATGTTTTCTTACTCCCGTCACCACGCCGGATTCTACTGTAGTTACAATGTTTACTGTGATGAGTGTCAACCACATAGACCGCCTTTCAGCTAAATAGGGTCATGCCATTGTGGGAAATCTTAAAATAGAACTTATAGGCATTGGTGCAACACAATGCCCTTCTCCACACAGATACCATTTTTATAATGTGCGTTGACAACCCTGGATGGACTAAAAAGTCTACCTCCAGGGTGAATATTACTACTACAAACTTTTTCTCATTTTCAAGATGAAAATTTATAGTGTAAACGTGCAAGCATTTTTGGGATAGTTATGATGAAATTTGTTTTTTGGAAAACATGTCATTATCTCTTGAACTAAACTGAACCCAGAAATGTTCATATGACATTATAGTCGCACAATGTGGCCAGGAACAAATTGAAGTGTACTATTTTGACAGAAACTTGAATATTCTATTGATTAAAATCACATTCACGTTGCTTATTAAGTAAACTATCATAATGAAATCTCTTTTGTTTTACTCCATCTCAGACCAAAATAAAGGCACAATGTGGCCAGGAACAAATTGAAGTGTACTATTTTGACAGAAACTTGAATATTCTATTGATTAAAATCACATTCACGTTGCTTATTAAGTAAACTATCATAATGAAATCTCTTTTGTTTTACTCCATCTCAGACCAAAATAAAGGCACAATGTGGCCAGGAACAAATTGAAGTGTACTATTTTGACAGAAACTTGAATATTCTATTGATTAAAATCACATTCACGTTGCTTATTAAGTAAACTATCATAATGAAATCTCTTTTGTTTTACTCCATCTCAGACCAAAATAAGTCGTTAGTAAACCTTTCAATTCTTATCACGTTTGGACCCAAAGGAGGTCCTAAATTATCTACACCTAATTTCAATACGTCAGCCGAAACTTTTCGTGGTCCCAACTAACCCTTTTTAAGTAAATCAACGAAGGTGATGAATTTAGTTTGGATTAGCTGAAGGTCGATTCTAATTTTAGTAATGAGGATTTATACGAGAGAAATCGAATACCTACATGACAAGTATACAGGGTGTAATCGATAAGTGTTTTACAGGCCATAATTC
>JALPQI010022643.1:0-10089 GCA_025490895.1 Thaumatotibia leucotreta
ATCGTCTAGTTCTAATTCAAATTAGCGCATTACTTTTTTCAGTGGATTTTCAGTTCTATGTCTAATTAGCGCGTCGCTTTTTTAAGTGGAAAAAAGTGACATGTTATTTATTTAAATCGGATCTTAAATCTGACCAAAGTAACGTCTTACTGTTTTAAAACCATATAATCGATGTATTGACCACCGCTAAATTTAAAATGGGCTACGCTGGCTGGACACGTCTGTTCCATATCGGCCAAGAATAGAGACTTGGCTTTACGGATAATTTATACTCGCTTTGGTCGTGACCTTTCTGAACATCGATATTTTTTTCAATATTTTTCAATGAGACAATTTTGAAGATATATTATTTCTACCATATACGATTTTTGTGTTTCAATAAATTTGATAATATCCCAAAAACTAACATCACATTAAATCAATGGCATTAAAATAAAATAAAATAAAATAAAATAAAAAAGCCTTTTATTTCTTGTCACTTAATAGTAAGAAGTTACGTGGCAAAGTTCGAGTACATTAAAATATTAATTAATTCATTAGATACAGTCATGTCAGTTATTATTATTATTTGTATGTATATTATTTCCAACTTATTACATTAGTGAATATTGTATATGTAGGTCAATCCATATAACTATTTAATTTTCTTTTTATATGCAACAACAAGAACCCCTCATCGGGTGAAGGCCTCCTCCAAGGACTTCCACTTTTCCCTGTCCGATGCTTTGTTTATCCAGTCTTTTCCTGCACTTTTTATAATGTCTTCTGTCCAGCGGCTGTGTGGTTTTCCTTTCCGGCGTTTTCCTGTAGGGCGTCTCCAGGTAGTGACTGTCAAAGTCCAGCGTGAGTCAGTAAGCCTGGCGACATGGCCAGCCCATCTCCATTTTTGCCTTTTTGCGTGCTTGAGAGCATCTATAAGTTTAGTTATAGCTCTTATATTTATGTGCGGTATTCTTTGTACTTTTTTAATGTTTGTTAAACTCCTCTCCATTGCTCTCTGGCATGTAATTAATTTTGACCTTATTTTTGAAGTGAACGGCCAAGTTTGACTAGCATACGTCAGACAAGGTAAGATACACATGTCCATGACTTGTTTCTTTATTTTTACATTCATGTTACTTTTAAGAATTTCTTTAAGGCTCCAAAATTTGTTCCAGGCTGATTTTACTCGGCGTTCTACTTCTTGTTCATGTCGTAGACTATTAAATGACATCTGTTTCCCCAGGTAGATATAGCTATCGACATACTCCAGCAGTGTATCGTTGACCTTTATGGGTATTTGAGCACTGTTTGTCATAATTTTTGTTTTTTGAAAGTTCATTTCTAGGCCAATCTTTTTGCTAGCTTTATGTAGAGTTTGGATCATGTCCTCTAGCTCTGTGTATTGCTCTGACATCAGTATAATATCGTCGGCGAACCTTAAGTGGCTTAGATATTCGCCATTAATATTTATTCCTTTGTTGTTCCAGTTGAAATTGCTTATTATTGATTCTAGTACAGCTAAGAATATCTTCGGAGACATTGGGTCGCCTTGTCTCACGCCTCGTTTGATAGATATTTCCGGTCCCAATCTGTCTAACTGTACTCTACTGGTGGTATTTTCATAAATGTACTTTATTATATTAATATAGACTGGATCCACATAGCACTGGTTCAGAGCGTTCCATATTGATGAGTGCGAAATTGTATCGAACGCTTTTGCATAGTCAATAAAAGCTAAATACAGAGGTTGACGGTATTCATTGTATTTTTCTATAACTTGTTCCACAGTGTGGATGTGGTCCATGGTTGAGTAGCCGCTCCTAAATCCCGCTTGTTCACATGGTTGGTGTCTGTCAATATTTTCGCTTATTCGAGATAGTACAATTGATGAGAATAATTTGTATATGCATGACATCAAGCTTATTGGCCTGTAGTTTCCTATATCCAGTGGGTCTCCCTTTTTGTATAGTAGTATTATGTTCGACTGTCCCCATTCTTTATGTACTCTCCCTGTTTGTAAGATAAGGTTGAATAAGTGTGCCAAGGGCGTAGCTAACAAAGGGGCGGCAGCCTTCAGCACTTCATTGGGTATATTATCAGGCCCAGGGCTTCTCCCTGTTTTTAATTTTTTAATATGTCTTAATATTTCTAATTCGTCTATTATTAACACACTGCTTGAATTTGGTACAAATATGTCTGATAATTCTGGCTCTTGACAGGTGTAAAGGTTTCTGTAGTAAGTTGTAGCTGTTTCAAGGATTTGGCTACGAGATTGTGAAAGTTTTCCAGAGTTTTTTAATTCTGGTATCCAGTTTTTATGGGTCCGTAGTTCTTTGTAAGCTTTTTTGACACTTCCAGCAGAATATAGGTGATTTTTTATTTTAAATTCTCTGTGTTTTTTATAATCTTCTTTAATGCTTTTACTAACTTGCTTGTAAACATGGTTCAGTTCTGATCGTAACTCTTTTGATTTTGGTTTCATGCTCTGAAGCTTTCTTCGCTTTGTTATTAAATGCCTAGTGGTTTCTGACAATATGCCTGTAGTTGTAGTGTACCTGTTTTTTTGTACATGTTTCAAACATGTCTGAATACAAGTAATAAGCTTGTCGTGGTATTTTTGTGATGAGTCTTCTGGTGCCAGGTTCATAAGCGTTTCTCTTTTCTCCACAAAGCTTGCTAAAAAGTCATTTTTTTCAGTTTCGGTTGATAAACACTTGGTAGTATTGTTTTTAAAATTGTGTCTGCATTTTTTCGGTTGTTGAAGTAACCATGTTGCTCTTACCAGTCTATGGTCAGATGAAAAATTTATGTTATTGATAACTTCAATATTAATAATGCATTTTTTTTGATTAGTAAGGATGTAATCAATCTCATTTTTTGTATTATTGTCTGGAGAGATCCAAGTCCACCTACGACAGGGATTTTTCTTAAAATATGTGTTCATAATCGACAGATTTTTCTCACAGCAATATTCAATCAACAGTTCGCCACGCTGGTTTCGGGATCCATAGCCATGTTGTCCAGTAACTCGATATTCCTCAGGTTTGGGTTGGCCAACCTTCGCATTGAAGTCTCCCATTATTACAACTTGTTTATCTGCTTGCTGATATGCTTTGCTGACTGTTTCATAGAAATGGTCCATCTGGTTGCTTGTGGCTATTTCAGTAGGGGCATATACCTGAATAATAGAAAGTTCAAGATAATTAATCTTTATTTTTAATAAAGCTACTCTTTCTGAGAGTCCTTGATAGCTCACTATGTTATTTTTTAATGATTTTTTTATCATGAAACCAACTCCATATAGACCTGGCGTCTGGCCTGTATAACATAAAATAAAATCTGTGTGTTCTTCAATCTCGGTTCCCAACCGCCGTACTTCAGAGAGACCGATGATGTCATAGTTTATAAATTTTAAAGCTTCTGAAAGTTCTAGTAGTCTGTCATATGTCCTAAGCGTCCGAACATTGTATGTGCCTATATAAAGTCTATTGTTCTCTTTATTTCTGGCTATTTTGTTACTAAGCACTTGTAAATTCTTACCATGAACAGGAGTTTTCTTTGAGGGTGTGGTTTGTGTTGGTGTCCTTGGAGGGTGGTGGTCTAGCACTCCCTCGGTGACCAGCCGTGGTGGGAGGCGGAGAGGGGTTCTTGTTACTAGTTTTTTGTTGTCCTATTTTCATATTGATGCTCTGGTGTTGTAATTTTTGGTACTGGTGTTGTTGTGTTAGTTGTTGTTGTTGTTCTAAACGGTGATGTCATGTATTCAGCTATTGTGGTCTTGTTTTTCTTTGTTGCTTGTGGGTTAGGAGTGTTCAGTTCTTTCCCAGTGGCTGGAGCCTGAGGCGGAGGTGAGTACAGTGAGTTAATATTTCTTTTCTTAGCATTGTTGTCTTTGATTTGGGAGGTATTATCACTGTGATGGCTTGATGTAGTTTTGCTTTTTAATATTACTAACTTATCTTGCTTAATTATCACTCTGTTACCCTTGTCGCGTTCTTTTTTTGCCTCATCTTGTAGAACTTTTCTTTTTTCTAGAACTTTTGGAGTGAAATCTTCTTTTACATAGTATTTTGTACCTTCCAGGTTCTTTTTCTTCCACAAAACTTGTAATTTCTTGCCGAGCGTTGTGAATGTAATGATTACCGGTCTGGTGTTATGTCCTCTCTTGCCTACTCGCCTCACACATTCTATATCGGATTCGTAGCACTGCACTGTCATTGTGGCATTAATAAGTTGAAGCACGGTTTTTTCCAAGTCAAAGTAGCTGCGTTCTTTCTCTTCCAAACCAAATATAACGATATTTCTCTGCCGTAAACGTCTTTCCAGGTTTTCTAAGTGATTTTCTTGTCGTTCCAATGTGTTTTCTAAGTAATTTTGTTTAAGTTCAATTTTTTCTAATCTTTCATTTAATTTTATAATAACTTTGTCGGCGATCGCGTCTCCCATCGATTGTATTTCTATACGTTGATTTTCCTGTTGTTGTTGTATTGACTTCAGTATTTGTTTCATTTCGTCCATGGTGGTAAGGATAGGTTAAGATTTGACGTTTGATGTTTAAGTTCGTACTGTTTTACCGACTGAGTTGTTGTAAAGCAGATCTAATCTGGTTCGTAAAGTTTGCAATAGGTGGCGCTAACTGACAAGGGTTATGCTATCAATTGACGTTATCAGATTTCGATGAATCCGTAGATCGGCGCAGCATAGAGCCGTCCACGATGTTTGATTCTCCAGGTCGTGTTGGTAGATGGCGCTGTATTTAACTCATGTATTTATCGTGTTTTTCTGTTCTTAAACTGTTTTTTTTTTTCATATTTAATCTGGGATGTTTTGCGTCGTAAATTTATTGTTTTCTAATTGTATCGGTGTCTTAAGCTTTGGCAGCACTCTTTCACAGCACTTTGTTATTTTATATGTGGGTAATCATTTTTTCACTGTAGATAAATAGGGCTGGGGAATTGTTTTTGCCGTATTTTAATCATTGTATCTGGTTGTCTCAGCGGCATAAATGATTTTTGTTTTATCGAGCCACATACACATACACACATAAAGTAACTTTTTGACGCACTTATTTGGAAATAATGATTGAACTCTTCCGTTAGTCTTTGTCCGTTTCACTGTTTTTGTCCGTTTTACCGATCGAGATTTTTTCGCACAGGGTTTTTTATTCCGATCAGTCACTGTATTCGTCCTATATCGAAAAACTGTCTGTTTCTTCACTTTTTACACGTATATTTATTTTTCCAAATATTAATATCGCGAGCGTAGTCAAAAGACGTTATGGCGGTGCGACACCAGCGCCCTCTCCAATCAATGGCATTACGAGTATTTAAAGTTAAGAAAGAACTAGTGCTCATATATTTTTTTGTGGCTGATTTGTTAGTTAAGTGGATTTATGACATATTTTTTATTGGCGGGTCATAAACCCACATACCTACTCGTAAAGCTCCCACAATCGTGCCTATCCATTTATGGACCAAAATTAATAAATAACGAGTACTTAAGCTATTTTACTTCACTCTCAGAAGAATTGAAGGGTTTCATTGTCATTTTGAACACTTGAGGCTTGACTATGTATTGTTTTTGTTGCATATTGAATATATCCATTATTATATGTAGATAGTATCCACTCGCTTTCAGACTAATTTATATTCCGACGCTTCCGACCATTGTCCGCCGGTATCGAATTGAAATATGTCGTTTCGCATAAACGAATAATATGCGTATTCCAGGACTGTGGACATTTGCACAGGATAATTTGTCTGTTGCCGTCTTGAATTTAAACATGTATTAATTTTTTTACGTGTCTATATCGTTACAATCACTCGATCGGAACCGGTTTTTTAAAAAACCTCGATATACTTAGCCCATAATTTCAAAATATTATACTCATAATACACAAAATTGTATGTCATTTACTCCATTAACAAAGAATTTATATATCAAAGATTTAAAAATAACGAAATTAGAACCGTTCTTTTGAATAGAGAAAAAACCGTTATCCGATCCCTGCAATCACTTGTCACCTTAACGCCGGTTTAAAGGCAGAACCAACTATTTCGGTAAAACATCTTTTGGCAAATAGTGTTCTATGCCACTGACATAAAATACGATTTGTCAAAACCAACTTCAAAGAAATAGTTGGTTCTGTCTTTAACACGACGACCTAGTCCTTCGAGCCGGATTCATACCTACTTATATGAAACAGGCAGTCAAAGAATCAGTCTTACATCTCCATGTCAATATTATAATAAAAAAACCTTACCAGTATCCAGTTATCCACGTATTATCAATAAATATGAATATATTAAGAGGATTTTCGCTATAAGATGTATGTAAAAACGTCTACTTAAAGGGTAAGTTGGGCTTGAGCGATTCGGTTGAATTTTCGTCGTTAGCTACATTATTACCACGACCGTGGGTCACGTAGCTTTCTACTCGTTCTATATTAAAAATTGCTTGCATTCTTCTTGCTCCGCTTTATTTTGCGGTGGAGTTTTATTTTTTATTCCAAACATAGCTCTTCGCGTAACAAAGATATTAATTGAAATTTTTGATACTTTTTTACGGAAATATTTTTAGGCAATATGTACAGCTATTTTGGATGTAATTGAAACCTTTTTATGTAAGTACATACAGAATAAAACAATAAAGATAAAAAGAAACTGACATTACAATGGTCTCCGGTTTACGTTCTGTTCTTATTCGTTTCGAGAAATGGAACGACAACAACATGTAATTATTTTATTTATTCTAAGTGGATGCTTTAGTCAAGTGTGTCTATTACATTAAACGCTCTAGAAAATTCGTTCGTGTCATCATAATAATATATTATGGATTTTTTTTCCGATTTTGCTTTACATATCCAATTGATTCAACTATACAGGATGCAATAAAATAATGGTATCCTATTCTGATTAGAAAAAGATAGAAATTAAAAATGATTTCGCAAAAAAAAGTTTTTATATGGGATCGGTGGCCCAAATAGGTCTGGCCTCCATAGTACATTTTTTTTTTGATACTACATTTTCTCCTACTGTCCTGCAATACGATACTGAATGAGCCCTTAAACTGATCACCACTATTATTACCATTATATATACCATTTTATGACATAAAGAACAACCAAATTAAGTTAATAAATCTCAGTACAAAAGCTATTAACAGCCCTTAAAGTACATTCCGTTTAAAACGACAACAAAAAAATTATCGGAGCCTGCGGCCGGACAGAGGGACACACCCATTCCATGTCCGCGCGGTCGCCCCGTCGCTTGTCAGTCCTGTATTACCTAATTTAATTTGTACTCGCCACAATTTATAGCCACAGAAGAGCGGGGCCTCCGTTGGTTAGTAATGTCTGCCAACGTTTTATGTTGCGAGCCTGATTGAAACAGTTATGTTTATGTGCTTCTCTTTCTGGTTAATTAGTCTTTGACAAAATCATCAGCCACATATTGAACGAAATAATTCGAATCAAGTCATTATAAATCTGTGGCCCTAGTAAAAAGGGGTGTACCTAACCGGCCATTTTGAAAAACGGTGTACTACATATATCACAATAAATTAGTTGTAATCCGATGTCTTGAAATGTTTACATTTTATTATTTTTATTGAGTTTTCGATGTATTCAACCGATTTCAAAAAAAGGAGGAGGTTCTCAATTCGAATGGTTTTATATAGCATAGAAAAATATTTACTGTACAGTAATTGGTAATTGAGCTAATATGATAAATTGATGACTATTAATAAATCGCTTAAATTAATCTGGTAATGTGGAATGGGAGCGGGGCGGGATGGGGTGTTTCTAAATTATCACGTGAAGGGCCAGAAAGAGTTAAGACACGTCCTGTCACGTCAATTGTCTCGCTCTTACTTATACCTCATTTGCGACTATAATATAATATGGACGTCTAACGCCAGTTCAAAAATGCCCCCAAAAACCTTATGCCAAAGCGGGCCGCCTTAGTTCATAGATAAATTTCTACAGGTAACATTAAATTTCAAAAGGCGCGATGTATTAAAGAGGGGGTGACAGTTGTCACCGCCATATCAGGACAGTTTTTGAAAAGGGGGTTTTGTGCGGTTTGCGATTTCAATGTTTTCTTTGTTCGTAGTACAGATCTAGTGAAGCGCTATGCCTGTATAGTAGTTACCAACATTCTAACAGAAATCACAAAATCAGCCTTATACAGGATACGTATATTTCGCGTCCTTTATTACAACTAGTTTGACTTGAAAACTTTATGAAAACCGGATGCAGGCAACTGTTGCAGTCAAAGTGCAAACTTGTAATCCGCTCTGGAAATTATTGCTTAATCGTTTCTCCCTATTTGAGCCAAAACTAGTTTACAGGTATTTAACGTCGGGGATATTCAATTTTAATATTGTTTCTAATATAACTAAGGAATTTGCTTTTGTGGCAATAGAAAAATGTTTTCGTAAATGTTTCTATTTTTCTTATTGATTCAATATCATGCATAATATATTGCAAGCTACAGAATATACTATAAACACAAATTTAATGTAAAGTAAAATTCCAAATTTTATATTGGCCAAATAAATATGAGAGATACATATAATTAAACGGTTAAATTCACGTGTACCTATTTAATCACTACGCGCAACATGTTTCGGAGAGCCTAGGTCTCCATTATCAAGCACCGACCCCGCCTTCACGCCTCGCGACTCGCGAGCGCGACGCGTATTCCATACCTATACGTCGCGCGTAGTGACGAAATACACGTGAGTTTAACGGTTTAATTATAATATATATAGTTATTATGTCCCACGAAAGTTTAAATTTAAGTATGACAAACATGACATTAAATACTGGAAATGGTCATTTAATTGTATTTAGATTAGAGAAACAGTTGAACAGCAATTCCAGCTTCCCTCTCTTGGGAAATTCAAATCTACTTACTATAATTGGCATTACCTAACGATCGTTTCAATTAATAAAGTTGTCAGGCAATAAACAAAAGAGGGCGGTACCGGCGCCGGGCGGACAGAGGTGTCAGTTGCACCGTTCGGCCACAGATTTGTGGTCAATTCACAAACACGGCTGGCCTCATCTTGCTAGTGATCTAGACATCTTCGGCAATACGATGGTTATTAATGGCTTTCCAGAAACTGCGTACAATAAGTTACTATTTCAAGCAGATGCTTAGCTTACATTGCTTAGATTTGTTTGCTTAATAAATTACTAGTTAGGATAAAAACGAAGCCTGCTAAGGAAGCTTAGAATAACAAGCAGGGTTAGAATAACAAGTCCTATGATTGATCACGCTTTTCAGGAACTATTAGCAACTGAATACAAATACAATAATAAATGTATGAATAGAAAATAGTTGGATTTATGAGTAAAATATACCTATGAAAACAAAATTGCAAAAATAAAACTTCCTATAAAAGAAGCATTGCGTGGCAGATTGTATTTTTCGCCTAAACTGATATATGACCGGACGCTTTGTAGGTGTATAGCAAATAGCAACCACCCGCTGTGCATTCTGACTTAAATATTGTCCGGATATCCCACGTTTAGCCAACGCAGCAGTAATTGCTGATTTAAAGCCTAGGGTGACAATACAATTCTTACAGTCTGTTCAGCAAGAAGCCTCGATAATACTTCAAAAAGCGAAACTCGAAATGGCGTTTTGTTTTCTGGATGTCTTTTGACCAAACGTCACAGAGAGACGTGACAAAAGAACATGGTAAACAGAATAAAAACATTGTTATCATCAATTTTGATTCGTACGAATGTTTTAGCCCGCGAGAAAATATTGTCAGCGTAGCCTAAAGCAATTTGAAGCGGGCGGGCCAGCGGTCTTTGTTGCATATCCGCGGTATTAGAATTTGGTCCGCTTTTTGCGCGGTGTCGCTAGCTGTAGCTAGGTATTGCTTTGTAATGCCGGCTCGGTTGCGTCCATAACTGCACCTAAATCTGCCTACGCTCGGTCTGTATCTGGTTGGTTATGATATAAGCAATTATTGTGCAAACCCTGACCGCCGCTTCTGTTGCTAAAATTTGTATTTGATCATTTCAATTTATATCCGTGAAAGGTGTACAATATTATTTTCGTTTCAAATATTTTTATAATATTTCTTGTACTC
>JALPQI010022644.1:0-22547 GCA_025490895.1 Thaumatotibia leucotreta
ATTCCACAGTGATGTCCCCCACTTGAATGCTGAGTTAGCTGCGCTAAATAGCGTCGGCCACCCGTGTAGTGCTGCTATGGTGTCCATTGAGGGTATAGATAGTGCAGACCTGCGTCGAGCCGCAAAACGGCTCAAAGCGCGCGCTTCGGCAGGACCGGATGAAATACCGTCGTTTCTGGTTAAGGATTGTATTTCTGTGCTTGAGACTGTATTGTTGCACATTTTCAATCTTAGCGTAAGGGGCGGCCGGTATCCGGCCTGCTGGAAGGTCTCTAGGGTCACTCCTGTTCCCAAGGGCGGAATATGTCGGGATGTCACCAATTTCCGGCCAATTGCAGTTTTATCATGTTTTGGCAAATTGTTTGAGTCTATAATGGAGTGTCGTATCAGTCAACAGATACAATGTTGGCTAAATGACAGTCAGCACGGTTTTCGCCGTGCGCGATCTACTGTCACCAACCATGTCAACTTTGTGGACCAGGTCAGAGATGAAATGGATGCAGGACGACAGGTCGATGCGGCTTATTTTGATTTCAGAAAGGCATTCGACCTAGTCGACAATGACATCCTGCTTCAAAAGTGCTGTGATATTGGTTTCACGCCCCGATTACTCCACTTCTTGTCAAACTACCTCCGGGATAGAAGTCAATATGTCGATTTAGCAGGGTATGGATCTAATCCTTACTTTACGCGTTCGGGCGTAAGTCAGGGCAGCACTCTTGGTCCTACTTTGTTTACCATAATGATTAATGACCAGCATCCATGCCATCCGCAGCAGAACCAAAGTAACCGAAATAGCTCTCCGAATCGCTAAACTCAAGTGGCAGTGGGCGGGGCACATTGCGCGTAGAACCGATGGCCGTTGGGGCGGGAATGTTCTTGAGTGGCGGCCACGTACCGGAAGACGTAGCGTGGGTAGGCCCCCCACAAGGTGGACCGATGACCTGGTGAAGGTCGCAGGAGTCCACTGGATGCGGGTGGCGCAGGACCGGTCATTGTGGCAATCTTTGGGGGAGGCCTATGTTCAGCAGTGGACGTCTTTCGGCTGATGTGATGATGATGATGACGCGTTGGGCCGCAAATGCTCCCTCAGCCAGAGCTATTGCTCTTCTCGGTGACATCATCCTTAAATGGCCGGATGTTGACATTTTCCATTGTTCAATTGCCCAATTTACTAAATATGTGATTCAATTTTTAACTGATTACTTAAATAATGATGTTGATTAAATTAATTTATTTGATTAAAATAATGTAATTTTTTAATTATTCTTATATTTTGCTTGACTTTTTATAATTTAATGTGTGTGCACTTGCAGTAAATTTGTTTATAATTATTTAATTCTAATTTTGTATTTGTCTGGATTTAATTATTATTATGATTATTTTTTTTTAAATGTATACGTACTTAAATTAATGTGTTAAATTTGTAATTTCGTTGTATTAAAAAATAAGTAATCTGTGACTTTTTGTATTTTATAGTATTCGTTATTATTGACATATGTTGTTAAAATTTGTGTTAATGTTATTATTGATGATTTTGTTTTTGTGAATTCTACTTGTAAGCGACTTGGTGTGTAACTGTAAGCTTATTTGTCAATTATTAAATAAAATAAAAAAGATAACAAAAACAATACTTTGATATCCGCTCCATTGGATACATTTCTGAGCACCTAACCTAAAAGCTTTTTGTAAACTTATTTTTATCACGAGAAATCGTTTAAGTAGCGTGTTATTTATAAAACGCGAGAAAAATCCATTAAACAATTACCTTTATTAGTCAGCAAAACATCACGAATGACCACGATGGGGGAGGGGGGAAAAGACATCACGTGTACCTACTGAACAATAATTTATACGCAGAATTAGACGTGTGCGCCGATCTAAAAATGATCGGCGGCGGCGTTTGCTGAAAAGTCGGCGGCGGCGGCGTGATTTCGGCGTGAAATCGGCGTCAAGGTCACATGAATAAAAAAGCGGAATTCTATAGTATAATTTGTCATAGTTTAGATAAATACAATATAAATGTTCATCAAACACCACCACTGACCACCTTATCCAACATCTGATCAGTACCTGCGTATTAGTTTTCTCTTCCCACCATGTTCTAACATAATATTTTCAACAACAACTGGGTTTGGACTAGTCCTATTTATATTAGGTCTCCCAAATCCCCTATCATAGCATGCCATAGGGATAAATAGGGTGCAGCCCGCGTTCATTGGGTTCCACCCATCTTTACCAGGTGATCGGTCCATCATATTGGGAGGCATCCTACACTGCGTCGACCAATATATGCTTGCAACTAAGAAATCACATGCCCCACCGGTAGTTTTGCTAGTAATGTATGTCTAGCTCACTGCCACTTCAGTTCAGCGATTTTTTGAGCTAGGTACCAGTTCTTCTGCGGCTCTCAACTAGTAGTCGATTTTCAGGATCCGTATAATGACGATAACGAAAATCAGCGGATCCGGATACCTACTTCGGATAATATGGATCTATTGCAAATACATGTACATAGACTTGTTTTATTTTCATTGTCATAGTGTTTGGCCTTATTTAGAGTTAACATTGAAATAATAGTTGTTCAGTCTACATTTTAATTACATTTGATTATGCAAAAAAAATATAACCATATTTAACAACTACAAAATTCTCCACATATTTTAAACTTTTAACGTTTTAATCACAATAAGATAGGTATTATCTGGCCTAGTATCTAAATAAGCTGAACCTGAGGGTAAAAGAACCGATGGCGAGGCGTCAAGCCGGCGAAGGCCGAAGGCCCGGAGTTACAGTGCTCTCCGACACAATTACGCTTCCCAACCCAACTGTCTTAACGCCAGCAAAGGCCGCAGACCGAGCTCACGCAGAGGCGCGCAAACACGTATGAAACACTGTATCTAAATAGAGAGGCGAAGGCCCAGTTTCGCGTAAGGCTGAAGGCCTGGAGCGTTCCACAGAGGCGCGGCAGGTGACAAGGTTGAAGGCCGAGCAGCCAGAGCCTAGAGCTTCCATGCTACACAATGGTTTAGTGTGACACTCTGCTGCCCTCCGATTCGTTTCGATCCCTTGCGAAGGCCGAAACCCAAACTTCACTTAGGCCTGGGCTGCACAGAGGCGCGCCAGCTCGCCTCACTCGTACTCATTGGGTGGTTTTCCATGGATTCAGCCATAATAACTTTATAGTCGGCAAACCGAAGGTAAGTGATATATTTGCTAGTGGTGTTGATGACAAGCCCATCCCATTCCAGTCCAAAATCTTGAAAAAATCTTCCAAAGCAACAGTAAACAGTTTTGGAGACAAGACTTCTCCCTATCTTAATCGTCGCTGCAAAGGCCTGGATTTCGAATACAGGTCTTGAAGACAGTTTAGGACCTAAACTGAATCGCGATGTGTCAGTTGCATAGAATAACTGTCAAAAACTGGCTAGCCGCTATATACCTATATAAACTGAATTGCATTTAAGAGGTCATGGTAACCCCCCTGGACACTACAATATAAGTACCGGTAGTCTACCTATTTGGCTTACTTGTTCTACTGTATTTTGGTTGGTTGTTCTTTGGACACATAGCCCGCAAACCTGGGGAAGACCTTCAAAAACTTATTGTCACAGGAAAGAAAAGGCCGAAAGGAAGGAGCCCCTTACGCTAGAGAGACCAGGTCCGCATCTCACTAAACTTTCGGGTTGCTGAAGCGATCTACGCTGCGGAAAATTGGAGTGGTTGGTGGAAGATAGTGAAAGAGAAACTGATGAGTTGATAAGTCACAACGCCCAGAATTGGCTAATCGACGCAAGTAGGAGTAGTCTACTTGGTACCGCTGAAGATACTGTAGTGCAGCCTAGGTCTCGATTAATTCAAATGCTTCATAGACCACGAACACAAACGCTAACCTGAGGGGCAAGTTATACCTCTCGGTCTTTTGTATATCCTGACGTTGCTTATGTATGTGATTTACGGTGCTAAAGCTTTTCTAGAAACCAAAACCGGCTTGTTCAGGAGGCTGGAAGTTGTCGAGCCGAAGAACCTACGTGTAATGAGTGATGACACCTGAAAGCAACTAATAGGTTGACAGTCAATTACCTACATAAAAGCATTATATAAACACAATGTGGTTTATGTAGGTAATATAAAGCAAATACGAAGCTTAGTGTGTAGTATTTTGCCCATAAGAAATAACTCTTATTATTCAGTCAAGGCCACGCCGATTTCACGCCGACCATTAGTCGGCGGCGGCGGCGTGGCAAAAAAGGTCGGCGGCGGCGTGACGCCGGCGCGGCGCACACGTCTACGCAGAATGAAATATAAGCTCAGTTTTTCTAATAGGTACGTCGATTTCTTCGGTATAATAAAAGTTGGCCTTAAATTTTGTGTGATAATAACTATTATGTACCTAACTATACATGCGAAATAGAAGTACCTACAAACTTTACTTGTTCAGTCTAGTGGTAGGTAGTACCTAGTGGTAAAAAGTAATTTTCATCACACTTGCTGTCTAAGCGCGCCATTGCTTGCATGCATAGCGGGAGTAATAGAAAAGTGAAAGTCCCTAGGGAGTAATAGAAATGTCTGTACGTCATAGAATAATATTTTGTCTAAAAACTCTTTTTTTTGTCCGCAAGTGTGATGAAAAACATTGTATGCATCACGGTCGGTTAGCGGCCGGTAAGGGAGGTACTTACCTCCCTTGATGAACAAAGTAGTACTATTAATAATTAGTCTTAAAAATCACAGGATTACCCCGTGGGGTCGGGTTATAACCACAATGAGCCCTACCAAAGAAAAATTATATTATCAAATTAGACGAACGAGATCTAACCTTAAGTATCTACAGATAATTAATTTGAAGGGCGAGATACAGGTATTTGGCCAAGTATAAGAAAACAAGCGCCTCCATCGACCGACGGTGTTTCTCCATAATGAAACTACTTGTACAATATACCGTACAAATAACGCGTATCCCGCCCGCCAACAGCCAATGCTAATCCCGACTTCTAATAAGCTATAAATATTTAATTAATCACCGAGTGCGTAATCAACGCGCTAAGCAAAAACGTGCGTCCAGCGTCGTGTTTACCATGAGTTGCCGCCGCGCTATTAACGCGGACTTACGTTATATCCGGCTCGCTCGCACTATACCTACGCGAGCGGGAAGGACAGAAAGTACCTACAGTACCTACCGGTAAAAAAAGTTCGCACCACGATTTTGATACAAAATCGATCTTTTCGGCTATCGTTTTTCCAGCATTTAAGTCCACACTTGTTTTCAATTAAAATGTGACTGATTATAGAGCTATCAATTTTTAATTAACCGTTACTTTCGAACAATCCAGACAACTGAGGCAGCTGTTGCAGCTTTTGGTAGTCATGGCAACGCGATGTTCAGAAAATTACAACTTCCCTTGCCTAAGAATTATTAATATCGCTCTCGAATCAGCAAGACATCGGTAGTAAAAATATTTGCAATACACTGAAAAAAATGATTGCTCATAAGTCTATTTTGTGTCGAAATCATGGAGTGAACTTAAGTGGGCGAATCAACTTTTTTCTGTCTGTTATTGCCATGGTTACGGTCGCCTGAGTCACGCTGGTTTTATGCAAAATTGCGCTATACTATGCAAACATGCTTGTAGTCCACGTTTGTAAGTGGCCCATGAAGGAAAAAGCTTATTAACGTCAGAAAAATGCATGTTTGATAATTTAAGTATCATAATTCCACATAAAACCAGCGTGACTCAGGCGAACGTAACCATGGCAATAACAGACAGAAAAAAGTTGATTCACCCAAGTAAACTTTTTTTCGGTACCGTAAATCCGCGGCAGTCGCTCATGGTAAACACATTCCGGTGGCGTTCGGGTTTCTCGCTGCGGTAGGTAGAGAAAACTTTAGCGGAACATTGGTTTTATTCTTTACGGATATCTTGTCTAACGTCTTTAGACAGGTTGGCCAGAAAATAACTGTATCCCTATTGGCAGTGAAATTTTAGGACTCAAAATATTATTACCTAGTATTTTTAGAATTTACGTGTTAAAAGTAGGTAATTACTAAATAATTGTAGAAAAATGAAATGTTTTAAGAATCGTAGTATCGTTATATATTATTCTTAAACATAATTTCCGAATAAACATAGAGACAGATACTATATGTATTATATTAATGAATGATATTTTAAATAAATATTTCCTGTAAAATTCTCCAATCGGTCTTATTGACTGATTGAAACACGAATCAGAGCGAATGACGTCACAAGTTCACAACTCCTTATTTCATTAGTTCTATCATATGTACGAGTATACTAATTATTTTAAAAAACGCATATTTTCACTTGTGTGGCAAAGTAATGACCTTGGAGCGTATAGTGTTCTCTGATCTGTGGCAGCGCGAAGTAGAATTATTAACAGATAACAAAACGTAAAATGCTCATGGAAGTCGTTCCACATTAATGATAATTAAATAATTTGTTTGAGAATTTAGTGTAAAATACAAACCTTTATATAATATGATGATTTTAACACATAAATCCTAAAATTCCATTGTTTTAGTGAATGATGACAAGATGACTAGATGCAATCACAAAACGCAGAAAATGTCAACGTCAACATTGTCAAAGAATATTATAGGTTATAATCTTTATTTACCGACTCGAACACGCATAAAAATAGTAAACTAAATAACTTTCAGGGTGTTCTGTTATAATTTTGTAAAAATAATGAATGAGAATGATTGGCGTTGGTGTGCAACTACAGGAATGTGTTAAAATCGTGCTGCGTTTACTTTTTCGTGGTAAGTTTACTGCGACAAAATCTTGCATTAAATATATGATGCATTTGGAAAATTATTATCACTAACCCGATGATGATTGTAATGTGAACAAATAATTACCTTTTTTCAGTTTCCTCGCTATAGTGAGGGGAAAAGTTTTGTGTTACACACGGGTGCAAATGTATTTTACTTCTCGTATGTTAAAACACTCGCTGCGCTCAGGATTCTATTTTAGAACCACTCGCTTCGCTCGTGGTTCAACTATAGAATCCTTTCGCTTGCTCGTGTTTCAATTTCATACTCGCGGGTAAAATACAACTTTGCACCCTTGTATAACAAATAACTATTCTCTTTCTTCCCTACATCACTAATAAGCTCGTGAAGTCACTTCACCGTTTATGGGCGCCATGTTACTAACACGAGGTTAAACGGATGGTGATTGGTGCAACATTGTGTAGACTTCTTTTTTTTTCGATTTTACTATGTAATAAAAGAGGAAAGGATAGTCTTTGTCGCCGTGAGATACTGTCACTTTAATTTTCAGCCTCCGTAGCCTAGCTGGTAGTAACCCTGCCTACGAAGCTGGAGGTTCCGGGTTCGAAACCCGGCGAGGGCATTATTTGCGTATTTATTTATCACAAATATTTGTTCCTTGGTCATGGCTGTCTATGTATTTAAGGTTCTATATGTATCTATCTATTATATATATCGTCGCCTGGTAGCCTGGTACCCACATCACAAGCCTTAATTGAGCTTACCGTGGGACTAGGTTGATTTTGTGTGAGATGTCCCAAGATATTTATTATTTATTAATAATGTCCTAACCTGTGCTAGTTAACCCCGTGTCAATGGCTTAACCCGAGATTATACAAGTAGCACTGCGAACAGTATAGGGGCAGTACTTGGTATATGGATTTGTGTTTGAAGAGAATGTAAATAAAAAACCCCATTCACATGATCAAATATAATATAAATATGTAAAATAATGTCATTCAGTAACATTCAGGTCGAGTTTGACGTTAAACTGTCCCTTGTCCAGGTCGCAAGCGACTTGGTAACTCCACGAGTCTTCGCGATTCACCGTATATGCGCGTTTCTGAAACGATATTATAAATAAGCATAGAGAAAATTCATTAAAGGAGACACTTCTTGTCTAAGAGCGGCCGTACACCTGTAACTACGAACAAATAAAACATGGAAGCCGCACGCCATACTACATTGCCTTTCAAAAACGGGCTTGAATTTTAGTTGACAACTATCACCCCCTCTTCAACGCATCACGGTAATGAATTTCAATATCAACCTATAAAAACTTAAACCGCCACTTAAAAATAGTTGTGATTGGTCCATCAAAGTTTTGATTGGCTATATCCTATAAACGTTTGTCAAAAATGTTGCGCCGAAATATGCGCGGTGTTAAGAAAAGCGCTATGTCCTGCCCATCTTGGCACAATTGAACAATTGGGTTTGGGGGCATTTTTGAGCTGGCGTTAGACGTCCATGTTATATATGGTCGCAGACCTGTAAGTTCTTACGTAAGTTGTAGGGACGGGGCTATACTAAGGAACGAGATAGCGATACCTATTCACCTCTCATTCCTTAGTATAGCTTCGTCCCTATAACTTACGTAAGAAAGAGCGCTCGTACACCTGTAACTTCTTACGTAAGTTATAGGGACGGAGCTATACTAAGGAATGAGAGGTGAATATCACTATCTCATTCCTTAGTATAGCCCCGTCCCTATAACTTACGTAAGAACTTACAGGTGTACAGCTGGCCTTACACCTGTTCTTACGTGTGTTGTAAGGTACAACTTACGTAAGAACTCACGGGTGTGATCCCGGCCTCAAACTAAAAGTAAAAATATTAAAAATTCATTCCAGGAGACACTTCTTGTCTAAGAGCGGCCGTACGCCTGTTGAGTTCTGGAGCTATACTAATGAATGAGAGGTGAATATCGCTATCTCATTCCTTAGTATAGCTCCGTCCCTATAACTTATGTAAGAACCTACAGGTGCATGAGCGCTCTTACACCTATAAGTTCTTACGTATAATGTAGGGACGGAGCTATATTAAGGAACGAGAGGTGAATATCACTATACATCTCATTCTTTAGTATAGCTCTGTTCTTACAACTTACATAAGAACTCACGGATGCGATCCCGGGCTCAAACTAAAAGTAAAAATATAAAATTCATTCCAGGAGACACTTCTTGTCTAAGAGCGGCCGTACACCTGTAAGTTCTTACGTAAGTTGTAGGGACGGGGCTATACTAAGGAACGAGATAGCGATATTCACCTCTCATTCCTTAGCATAGCTCCGTCCCTATAACTTACGTAAGAACCTACAGGTGTACGAGCGCACTTACACCTATAAGTTCTTACGTAAGTTGTAGGGACGGAGCTATATTAAGGAACGAGAGATGAATATCACTATACATCTCATTCTTTAGTATAGCTCTATTCTTACAACTTACATAAGAACTCACGGATGTGATCCCGGCCTCAAACTAAAAGTAAAAATATTAAAAATTCATTCCAGGAGACACTTCTTGTCTAAGAGCGGTCGTACTCCTGTGAGTTCTTACGTAAGTTGTAGAGACGGAGCTATACTAAGGAACGAGATAGCGATATTCACCTCTCATTCCTTAGTATAGCTCCGTCCCTATAACTTACGTAAGAACCTACAGGTGTACGGCCGCTCTTAGACAAGAAGTGTCTCCAGGAATACATCGTGTACAAGCGCTCTTACACCTATAAGTTCTTACGTAAGTTGTAGGGACGGAGCTATATTAAGGAACGAGAGGTGAATGTCACTATACATCTCATTCTTTAGTATAGCTCTGTCCTTACAACTTACGTAAGAACTCACGGGTGTGATCCCGGCCTCAAACTAAAAGTAAAAATATTAAAAATTCATTCCAGGAGACACTTATTGTCTAAGAGCGCTCGTCCACCTGTAAGTTCTTACGTAAGTTATAGGGACGGGGCTATACTAAGGAATGAGAGGTGAATATCACTATCTCATTCCTTAGTATAGCCCCGTCCATAGGGACTTACGTAAGTTATAGAACTTACGTAAGAACTTACAGGTGTAAGACTGGCCTTAAGGCCAGCCGTACACCTGTAAGTTCTTACGTAAGTTATAGGGACGGGGCTATACTATGGAATGAGATGGTAATATTCACCTCTCATTCCTTAGTATGGCTCCGTCCCTTCAACTTACGTAAGAACTTACAGGTGTACGAGCGCTCTAAAGCGGTCGTACTCCTGTGAGTTCTTACGTAAAGGTACGAGTTCGCAGCCGACCGCAGGCGACAACTGCAGACGACGTGTCGCAACGACACTACTGGTTTCTATGTATTTCTATCATTCCCTCCGTAGTTAGCGACATGAAGCTAGCGACGCGTCGCCGAGCGGCAGACGGCAGTGTCGCCCGACCGCAGATCAGTAGTGTCGCTGACGCCGGAGCAACGATACGTCGAGCGTGTTTCATTTCAAAATGGATTTTTCTCTGAATTCTTTCATATCGCTTTTCAAATGGTTTTTGATCAGTATTGAATAAGTTCCGTCACTTGCTCTGCATTTAATCATACGACATGTGGCTTGTCGTCTTTTTCTGTATAATAAAAGCAAGTCATCATCATCTTCTTCCTCTTCTAATAAAAGACGTAAAAAATTGCGATTAGACATCTTGTTTCACGGACCGCTCGGAATCAACTGGATGCCATCTGCAGTTGTCGTCTGCAGTCGGGATCGAAATTATGACATTAGGACGCAACGACGTGTCGCGACGACATGAAGCGACGACATGTCGTCTGCTGGTGCTGCGTGCGGTCGGCTGCCAACTTGTACCTTAAGTTGTAGGGACGGAGCTATACTAAGGAATGAGATAGAGATATGCACCTCTCGTTTCTTAGTATAGCTCCGTCCCTATAACTTACGTAAGAACTTACACGTGTACGGCCGCTCTAATCACGTAGTGAAAGTGTGGAACAGTTTGCCCGAATCAGTGATCAGTGCACCTTCAGTGGACTCTTTTAAACTTTTTAACCGCCAAAATTTCTCATAGAGCGTGCCCGTATCGCCACCAATACAAAATTACATCACGCAGATCAGAAATGCAAGCTTGAATGGGACTAATTTATATGCCGTAAAAACGTACTCAGATCTTTGTCTTATTTATCAGCCAACGGCGAGGTGGGCTTGACACGACGTAGGTAGATAACTGAGCTCTCAGCCCACCTGATGGAAAGCAGGAACTGAGGCCCATGTACATAGTGATTAAAACATCGCCTATGCCTCGCCAGCAAAATATCAGACAACGGCGGTTAAAAGGTTAAAAACAAAACACAAGTGGACATTGATATTCACGTATCAGCTATACGCTGTTTGTGTAATAAATAATAATTAATTTGATTCGTCCCGTAGAACATAAGCCTCCTTATTCATAAACCTAACTTAGCAAGCCGATAAGTATTGTTGTCCCTTTCCGTCTTATAAATGTCTATAATCTATAAGACCAAAAGAGACAAACATCACTACCTATAGCTTATGAATAAGGGGGAAAAATCATAAAATAATTTGATTTGTTTGATTTTGTTCCGCAGATTTATGTTTTTTTTTATTACTGTGTGAATGATTTAGGTATCAGCCGCGAAAGTACATAGCGTACATAAGTAGGTTTGAACCCCACCTCGGACGTTCGTGTCGAATCGAATATTAAGCCACGTTTTCATTTAGTGTACTGAGCGAGCATTCGTTCGTTCTTGGTCAGATGAAAATCAGATTTCACATAGCAAATTGTTCGTTCGTCAGCCCACGAACAAGCGAATGCTCGCTCAGAACACTAAGTAAAAACGCGGCTTTATGTTCAGTCATGTGTCATTAAAAAACACCTAGAATACAAAAATACATATTATGTCACTTGCCAGCATTTTAACCGCCTGCCTACGCTAGGATAGGACAGAGGTCCGCTGCTAATCCCCTTGCCACCCACTACATACGCCCATACAAACGTCAGATTAACTATCAAATTGTCAACAAATATATGTATTATATGTGTAAAGTAACTCACCAGTATTTTAACTGCCTGTCTGGTATGTGGGTTCCAGTCTACGCGCTGTCCTACGCTAGGATAGGACAAAGGCCCGCTACTAATGGCCTTGCCACCCACTTTCCATATCCTCGTAAGACCCATCCACACAAGAGAAATATCCGAAATTTGTTGTTGCAAATTTAACCTACTCCGCAGGAAATAAAGTTGATTTTAGTCCGAAAATTCTACGAGCCAAAAAACAAATGCAACTCTGTTCTGATTGAATAGAATTTAAATTTGTTCGATTTGAATAAGTTGGATCATGCCATGGGCTTTACGAGGATAGAGCCCAGGGGCCAATTTCTCGAAAGCTTGTAACTTGTAGTACAAGCGGAAGTCCTTATCTAATTAATAGTGTTAAAAAGGGACTTCCACTTGTATTACAAGTTACAAGCTTTCGAGAAACGAGCCCCAGAGCGCAAACCCTACTACATACGCACATGCGTCAGATTAAGTGTCAAGTTGTCAACAAATATGTGTAAAGTAACTCACCAGTATTTTAACTGCCTGTCTGGTATGTGGGTCCCAGTCTACGCGCTGTCCTACGCTAGGATAGGACAAAGGCCCGCTGCTAATGCCCTTGCCACCCACTTTCCATACAGCCCAGAGCGCGAAGCCGTTCACGCTAGCTTCTTTTTCACTGTCAAGAAACGGATTATAATTATACTGTGGGTACTTGGTACATGTATCTTTGGAATGAAACCTAAGTGACTTAATAAAATCTTGTAATCTAGTAAATACCCCTATATAATACAATACCATATAAAATATCTACTCCTAGAAATTAAAACAAGTATAGAGAAAATAGTAATTAAATAGAGGTAAACAACAGGCTGTCTTATCGCTAAAAAGCGATCTCTTCTAGACAACCTTTACGTAGCAGAAATAATTGCTCTCGCCTGGATACGAACTTCTAGCTTCGTAAGCAGGGTCACTCTACAGTGGTCTGAGATACAGTGACATTTGGAAAATGTTTAATTTAGAACTTTTTCTTCATTACTTACATAGCTCACTTAACTCACATGCTTTGATTTTTGCGATTGTAAAATAAAATAAATTGGATAGCTAAGTACATGAAAACCATTTGAGATAGAATACATGAGAATACATTTATCACCACTCTTTCCGTTGGTGTCGTAAGCGTAAGAGTCGACTAAAAGTGTGGTTGACCATTTATTTATTTAAAATTGTTGATGGGCAGCAGCATCATCATAGTGGAATGGACACATTATTGCGATCGCCAAAGGGCGGATTTTTATTTTGTTGTAGTTTTTTTAATTTTCCAAATTTGGATTTTTTTACATTTTTTCTACTCAGAATCACGAGCTTTTTCGATCCTCATTAGCAGAAAAAAGTGTCCCGAAAATTCCATAATTTTTTTTGTCTTCCACTGAGTTACGCTCGAAGAATGTGTATGAAAAATAGTAACTCAATTAATTTTTTTTTGGAACACTTTTTTATTTATTAATTATTAAAAGAGCTCATGATTTTGAGTAGAAAAAATGTAAAAAAATCCAATATTGAAAAATGTAAAAAAACGACGCCATAATAAAAATTTGCCTCAACCCGCTTGTCCACCGTGGCGGTCCAACTCTTGGTTTCTTTGTCCAGCAATGGACTGATAGGCTGATAACGTGGATTGCTAAGTAAAATTAATGTGATGAAGCATGTCAGTGGCTAATAAAAGTTCAAATTATAGGACCCTGGACCAAAAGTATGGAAAATGTGGTTTCAGTCAAATCTGCTGAAATTTTGATATGTTATAGATTAAAGTGCCCTGAACAAAAAACTCTATGGGTGCTACCACGGTTTCCGGGTCCCTTTCCATGTTCTGCTCGATTTTGTGCCAGATAACAAAGTAGTACTTAGTTCTACTTCGGGTCTATTTATTTAAACAATTGACATTTGTTTGAACCTTTTTTGTGATAATGCTGGTTAGTTAAAGACATAGAACGTCTACAATGTCAACTTCATATGCACGTGATTGACTTATCGTTTATAGCTAAATGTGTGATATATGTCGCTACTTTTAAATGTTTTTTGTTCAGGGCACTTAAATCTATAACATATCAAAATTTCAGAATATGTACAAAATTGTATACACGAGGGTTAAAAATAAACATATACTCACAAAGCGAAGGTATCATCAGCAGCGTAAGTTTGTTTAAGGCATCGCAAGTCGATCTCCAACAGTTTCCGTGGGACGCCGCGGCTGTGGCATGGGTACTCCCACAGCGGTTGGGCTTCCAACTCCGCGTCGCTTATTATACGAGATGTCTGTAAAATGTTGACGTATAATGAATTATTTCAGACACTACGAATAACAAATAGACTTGTCCACACTGAATAAGCGGGTGGACCTGAAGACATGATAATATATGTGGTACTTTTATGTACCTGTAATTAACACGTTCTACGCCGGTGACACAGCGTGTGTGACCAACAAAATCTGATTCCTATGCCAGTGACACACATACGTGATGAAAGTAACCTTATTATTATGCCACTAGCATAAATCAAGTTCTTCCTCCTATGCCAGTGCCATAGAAATACGAACGTCTTTGACACAAATGCTGTGTCACTGGCATAAGAGTACTATCTGTTCAATCACACATGCGTGTCAATAGCATAGGAGTTCTTTCAGATAATTTTGATCTGCATAGTATTAGCGCTTAGTGAAACAGTACTGGAGGCGAACATGTTAAATTTTGTGTATGTCTCCTGGAAACGAAATATATTTAAATCTAGGTTTAACCTAATGTCAGGTTCAGCTTCAATCAATTCAATTACAAGACATTTCATTAATTTCTTTCATAAAACCAAATCAAATATCTGTATATATTTAATTTGTATTTAAATAACTATATGAAGCGTCGTATGTATGAATGTGCAAGCCTTAATTGAGCTTACCGTGCCCGTGGGACTAGGTCGATTTGTGTATGATGTCCCAAGATATTTATTATTTATTTATTTTATTTTATTAAAATCCCCAATGTC
This sequence comes from Thaumatotibia leucotreta, assembly GCA_025490895.1. Lineage (NCBI taxonomy): Eukaryota > Metazoa > Arthropoda > Insecta > Lepidoptera > Tortricidae > Thaumatotibia > Thaumatotibia leucotreta. The sequence goes on from JALPQI010022644.1 coordinate 14,859, forward strand.
TACCCACCATCCTGACACTCACAAAGAAATCTTACCTCAACGAGCTCATCAAAAATTTCCATATCGATTCCCTCACACTTCCCCAAAGGTATCCTGATCTTGTGCAGATCTTGGAACTCTACAGGCATCGCCCAGAATTCACACGCCTCCGGTACCATCTCCACATGTGGCTTTATACCATCCCTGTACTTATATAGAATGAAGGCCGACTTCAAGTTCTCCCAAGGAAGTATAGCACTACCGAAGCTCGGATCACCGACAACCAATGTCAATTCCTTCAACGCTTCTTCAGTAACTTCCGGTATGAACTTAACATTGTTAATGCCATTTTCTTTTGCGTAATCTTGCAAAATACCCAAGTTTATACTCATATCCTCAACGATGTAAACCATTTTCGCTCCCATTTTAGCCGCAGCTAGCCCTAGAAAACTGCTTCCGTTTAAATCTAGAACAACCGAATTGTTATTTAATTCCTCTTTTATCTGCGCTAGAAACTTCTTGCTTCGTTTACCATCATTCAAATATGAAACTTGCGTTCTAGATAAAGCCATATGGACACCGCATTCACAGATAGGTCTTTTATAATTCTTGTATTTTGTGTTACCATCTTCTAGGTAAAACCAAAGGGAGTATTCGTCTTGGCAGGATATGAGGGTGATTTCTGAGGATTTCTTGACTGGGAGTGGTTGAGGAAGGTAGTATACGGCTTGCATCCAATGGTCCCGCCATGGGATGGAGTCTTGGGGTCTATCGGCGGTTAAATTGGCGTCTGGATGAGCCCACCACGGCGCGCAACTGAGAATTATTTTTCCTGAAAAGGAACGTACACATTTTCATAAGTTATTTAGTTTAGTAATTTATCAAATGTATTCTTGTCAAAAGCATTGATTAGGAAATTTTGTAAACATGCATTGATCTGGCCCCCATACCACAAAACTTTACAAGCGTACAATTCTACAAAATTGACTGATATACCATGATGTATAAGTCACCAGATGAACTAGCTCAACCAGATCTGGGTCAACCTAGTAGAATAAGATCCAATTTGGTGCAAACCACCCTATACTGTTCAGGTCTGTATTCACTAACAATATTGCAATTTCTGATAGATTCCTAGTATTACCTTTGGGCTTGTCCATTGATCACGTCATACGATTTTGGCCTATTTTGGACCCCCGCCCCCATGGTGATACTTAGTGATATTTTCAGGACCCCCCCCCCCCCCTAGCCAATATGTGTTGTAATTTATTGCCAAATTAAGTAGTCCTTTTAATAACAATTCATTTTACATTTACAACTACGAGGTAAATGTTCGTGAAATTTTAAAATTCAGTTTAAGATTTGATATCTGGTTATGTTTAAAAAAGTGTTTTAAAAAAAGTATAGATTACATATTTTTTTTACTAGCTATAATGCTATTCAGCAGACAGTAACAAAAAATTACACGTGATTTGTCCGATGATAGCCCCCTCCTCTCCTATGGTGATAAGTGGTGATTTTTTCTTGACCCCCCCATCCCCTATACGGTATGACGTGATTAATGGAAGCCCAATTTAAAGGGAAAGTAGAATAGCTAAATGACCAAAGGCGTGAGATTTTCCATTGCATACCTTCAGCGGTGTGGTGACGGCAGTAAGAATACATTTGTCACCACCACAACTCCTCCTGCGGGTGTCGTAAGAGTCGACTAAGGGATTGAAGTGTCACTGACCCAGCGTGGCGATTATGGCCATTTACCTCCTAATGCATCTACACGCATAGTTAATAGGAGAGGCCTACGTCCAGCAGTGGACTATCATAGGCTGATGATGTGATGTGTGCATACCTTCAGTGTCCATATTGAGTTCCCACCACATGAACACAGCCTGAGCTTCGCCTGTCTCCGCAGCATTCAGCTGCTGTTTCACTGTCCTCCGCATGTCTATAGGCGTGCGTCCAGACCAGTCGTAGTAGAATATGGGCAGCGGGTCTGAGAGCTCTTTGAAGGAGCTCCGCGGTAGTTGGGAGAGCTGAAGGTCGTGAACTGCTGCTGAGCCAGCACAGGATTTCATCTGGAATGTAGTGAAGCGAAGCGTGAAGAAGCATCTAGCGGGCCAGCAAGGCAGTGGCAACTAGCAGGTTACTGATTGTCTCCTGTTCGTTGCCACCACGATTTGGGCTCTACTTTTCACTTACGATCAGGTGGAGTGGAGCCACTTTGTTGTGCCAACATAAAAAAAAATAAGAAAAGTTAAGTTGTCTTATTCATTAGCATCTTTAGAAACTTCTTACATTACTGTTGTCAGATAGGTCTTATATGTGGTTATTTAGATCTATTATTATTAAGTGGCAACACTCTCTCTCTTTATGATGAGTTGATGACGTTGTGATATATCAATGGTTGTACTCTTGTCTTATAAATAAAGTAATTAAAATATAGTGGAAGTGTTTCAATATATAAGACTAGCAGTTACCCGCGGCTTCGCCCGCGTACTAACATCTATTCACTGCGTGTTAATGTTTTCCCGCGATTATCGCGCGTTTGCCTTAACCGATTTAAGTGTGGCGGATGGTGCTTTTACCCGTGGTTCGGCTGCGTTCTATAAATTTTTATCACGGTCGTATTAAGCTTAATGCCTAAATTCAAGATGGCGAACTTTTCTTGCAATTTTGACTTAAAATTCCATATGAAGAACTTTATTATCTCCAGGACCAGGGGTTAAGGCTGTGGGTGGATCTTTGTCAGGGAGCTTCTTCTTTTATGTATATAGATAGATAGATTATCAAATTCCATCCCATAACAGGGTAAGCGGTGTTACACGTCCGCCTTGTTAGATTTTAAAATCGTTATTGTTTTCGTGAACAATGACTTGATAAACCGTGGAATCGATATCCATGTTGATTTTTACTGTTTGCCCTTTTTACAACATTCAAGGATTGATTTCTCAAAAACTTAAAACACGTCTTTACTCATTTATGTTTAGGGATACTCCTGTGAAATTTGGGATGAAATAGGTATTTTAATTGATCAAGTTTCGCCATACAAACCCTGGACCCCTATCGCACCCCCTAGGGAGTGGATTTTGACCTAACCATTTTTAGAGCTTCCCTACACCCTCAAAGAAACCTACGCACTATATTTGGAATCTCTAGAACCATAAATGAACATGATATATAAATAAATAATAAAATTATATTGATATTTTTCGAAAGGGTTTAGCAGCCTTACCGAACAAGAGGTGCCTTTCCCCACGGATGAGGTCAATATTTTAGGTGGTGTACTAGCAGGACCTAAGAATACTCCATGTTCAATATCAGCTCTAGATCTTCTTTTGTTTCAGAGTTATTCAAGATAATGTAAAATATACAGGGTGTCGTCGAAAGTGGCATATTTCGTAAACTGTTCAAGTTAGATCAACCAAACAAAATTGTGTTTGATAACAATAAAATAAACTACAAAATGCATATTTTTAACCTGCATCTTGTCCTTATTTTTCATAATAAAAAAAGGTTTCTTGTTTTTTTTTCCATATTTTTTTTTATTTCACGCGGAGGTACACCTACAAAAAAAATATGCATACATAGCCACTAATGTCCACTGTATACACAAATAAAAATATTTCCGTAAATCATCGTGCGTCATGCCAAAAAAAAATTTTTTTCAGAAGTAGTCGTTAATAAATAAATAAATAAAATAAGCCTTTATTATTGATCTTAGTTAGTATAAAGTTTTTTAACAAATAAATCTATTATTGTGTATCAATTTGCCCTTTGGCAAAGGCCTCCCCTAGAGATTTCCATTCCTCTCTGTCCATTGTCTTCCTTCTCCATGTTTTTCCTGCCGTCTGTCTGATTTCGTCTTCCCATCTTTTCCTCTGTCTTCCTCTCTTTCGTTTCCCATCTCGAGGATACCATTCAGTAACATCTTTGGACCACTTGCTTTTCTTGCTTCGCATTGTATGACCAATCCATTTCCACTTTAATTTCCTTATTGTATATGTTACATCAGCAACACCAGTTTTTTCTCTAATACTTGACAATTTTATTCTATCCTTAAGTTTTATGCTCAACATACTCCGTTCCATCCTATTTTGGCATACCTTTAGTGATTTTCTTTGTTTCTCTGTTAGGGCCCATGTTTGGCAGCCATATGTCATACAGGGTAGTATACAGGTGTTGAAAACTCGCTTTTTGTCTTCCATTGAGAAGTGTGGATTTTTCATTACTTCTTTGAGTGACCAGTATCTTTTCCAAGCATTTGTTATTCTGGTTTCAACTTCTTTTTGTATTTGGTCCTCCGGCGAGATTATTTGACCCAGGTAAGTGTATTGCTCTACATATTCCATTAGTTTGTTATTTACTTTGATTTGTACCTGTTGCCCATTAGTCATCACTTTCGTTTTTTCTGTGTTAATGGAGAGGTCCACTGTATCACTCTTTTCCACTAGATCCTGCATCATGTTCTGGAGGTTGTCAGGTGTTTCGCTGAGTAGAATTAAATCATCTGCAAATCTTAGATGGTGTAGTTTTTCTCCATTTATATTTAATCCATATTCATCCCAGTCTAATTTTCTGAATATATGTTCTAGCACGGCCGAGAATAACTTTGGTGAGAGAGGATCTCCCTGTCTGACTCCTCTTTCTATTTTGAATGATTCTCCCACTGTTTCTGTCCGCACCTTTGCTGTAGAGTTTCTGTAGATTTCTCTAATAATTTTGACATATTTCATTGGCACACCTTGGTTTTCAAGAGCTTCCCATATGTATTTGTGTTTGATGGAATCAAATGCCTTATTGTAATCAATGTATGCCAAATAATATGTCATACCATATTCATTGCTTTTTTCTATGATTTGCCTTATGGTATGGATATGGTCCATGGTAGAAAAATCACTCCTAAACCCTGCCTGCTCTTTTGGTTGATTTTCCTCTAGCATTCGGGTTATTCTATTAAGGATTATTTTTGAGAATACCTTATACAGATTGGGTGCCAAGCTTATAGGTCTGTAGTTGTTAATTTCATCTTTTGCGCCTTTTTTATGGAGTAGTACTATTGTTGATGTTGTCCACTGTTCAGGAATTAATTCTTTTTCTAAGATCTCATTAAATAAGTTTGTAGTAGCGTGTATTATAGAGTCCAGGCTTCCTTTAAGAATTTCGTTAGAGATATTGTCACAGCCGGGTGCTTTGCAGTTCTTTTGTGACAGTATAGCCTTTTCAACTTCTCGTGTTAATATGGTTGGGATATTTTCATCGTCTTCCGGGAAGTTATGATTTTCGTTTCCTTGTTCAACATCCGTGTATAGGTCTCTATAGAATTGTGTAGCTATTTTTGAAATGTCTGTTCTTCTGGTCGCTTTGTCTTTTTGTTTATTCTTTACACTAGGTATCCAAGAGGTTGTGTCTTTCAATTCCTTGAGAGCTTTTTTGATTCCTCCTGTTTTCTCTATGTGGTGTTGAATTGTTCTCCTTCTTATTTCATTTTTATGTTTTCTAATTGTCTTTGATATTTGTTTGCTTATTTTTGCTATTTCATTTCTGTTTTCTTTCCTGTTTTCTAAGAGTAGTTTTCTAGTTTCTATAAGCTTCCGTGCTTCCATTCCTATCTTGTCTGTATTACTTTTTAAACCAGTGATTTTTAGGGATAGTTTTGTGAGCTCTTCTTGTAATATATCATATTTTTTTTGTGTATCTGTTATTGATTTCAATTTTAAGGAAAGATTTTGTTTTAGTGGGTGAAGCAATTCATCAGGTAGTGGTATAGGTATTAGGTTCGGTCTAGTGTTTGCCTTGATATGTTTTCTGTTGTTCTTTATTTTATTCACATAGATTTTACTTCGTACCATACGGTGGTTTGTATTAAAGTTCAGTTGATTGATTGTGTCTACATCAGCAACATATTGTGGGTTGTTGCATAGTATATAGTCTATCTCATTCCCGACCTCCCCATTCGGGGATATCCATGTCCATTTTTTTCTTTTAGGTTTTTTGATAAAGCTGTTCATAATTTTAAGGTTATTCGCTATGGCTAAGTCTAATAGTCGTTGTCCATTGTTGTTTCTTTTGCCTGTACTGAAGGGTCCTAGAACTTTCTCCTCATTTTTCTTCCTTTCTCCTACTTGACTGTTAAAGTCTCCCAATACAATCACAGTTTTGTGTGTGTGTTCTAGCGTTCTTTCTAGTTGATTATAGAATAAATCTTTTGTTTCTTCTGTGGCTACTTCTGTAGGGGCATATACTTGTATTAAGGAAATTGGTTCCAATCCGGGTAAAGGGTTTAGCAGCCTTACCGAACAAGAGGTGCCTTTCCCCACGGATGAGGTCAATATTTTAGGTGGTGTACTAGCAGGACCTAAGAATATTCCATGCTTAATATCAGCTCTAGATCTTCTTTTGTTTCAGAGTTATTCAAGATAATGTAAAATATACAGGGTGCCGTTGAAAGTGGCATATTTCGTAAACTGTTCAAGTTAGATCAACCAAACAAAATTGTGTTTGATAACAATAAAATAAACTACAAAATGCATATTTTTAACCTGCATCTTGTCCTTATTTTTGATAATAAAAAAAGGTTTCTTGTTTTTTTTTCCATATTTTTTTTTATTTCACGTGGAGGTACACCTACAAAAAAAATATGCATACATAGCCACTAATGTCCACTGTATACATAAATAAAAATATTTCCGTAAATCATCATGCGTCACGCTAAAAAAAATTTTTTTTTAGAAGTAGTCGTTACTGGCATACAAATAAAGTACCAGTGCAGTGTGAACATAAGTTAGTGTGTATGTATACAATCTCTCGACACTTACCGCACAAAATATCATTGACGTAAATTGACTTATACCAAAAAAGTTAAATCGGTGTAATACAAAAAAAAAAAAATTTTTTTGCTAAACCAGTTAAAAAACCATGAGTTCAAAAAAACTTTTTAGCTCATTTAGTTCTATGTCCACTGAACTACCAATATGTTTAATCATTAATAAGGTACAATGTTGTGATACCTAGATACATCACTCATAGGTCGTAACTTTAACATACTGTTTCTCCTTAATGGATAACTTTAAAACACTGGGACCTTTTGCGAATAACTAGAGGCAGACAGAGGAGTCTTCCATTTGATTTTTTGCTCCTGTTACAGGCCACACCCTGTATAAATCAGCCTCTTGTCCAGTTTGTATGCATTTTTTCTTTCCATATATATTTTTTAACGTTTTTTCACAAGACTTACACTTAATTTTTTCCATTTTCCTACAGAAAATGCAACAAATCAAATGTAGAAAACAATACTATGTGTCAAATGTTTCTCTCTTTTATAAAGCAAATGTACTAATAAGTCAATTTACGTCAATGATATTTTGTGCGGTAAGTGTCGAGAGATTGTATACCTACACACTAACTTATGTTCACACTGCACTGGTACTTTATTTGTATGCCAGTAACGACTACTTCTGAAAAAAAATTTTTTTTTGGCATGACGCACGATGATTTACGGAAATATTTTTATTTATGTATACAGTGGACATTAGTGGCTATGTATGCATATTTTTTTTGTAGGTGTACCTCCGCGTGAAATAAAAAAAAATATGGAAAAAAAAACAAGAAACCTTTTTTTATTATGAAAAATAAGGACAAGATGCAGGTTAAAAATATGCATTTTGTAGTTTATTTTATTGTTATCAAACACAATTTTGTTTGGTTGATCTAACT
>JALPQI010022645.1:0-16761 GCA_025490895.1 Thaumatotibia leucotreta
AATTAGAGCAACACAATTATCCGTACGAAATAGTTTGACGCGCATGTAGGATAAATGCACTGAAGTTAAACGCTCGTTGACAGCTAATTTCAAAAGCATATGACATAACTGTCATATCAATATAACAAGTGTCCCGTACCTACATTGCTGCTCCGAAAATCATAAAAAAAAACATTCTGTGAGGTCATGATTAAGTGTAACTTAAAAAAAACTAAGTAATCCATGATTACACTGATGAATCCCATGCCTGGTTTAATTTATCACCCGTATTAGGTTTACACACGTTATATATACATAGAATTCTAAACTTCTAAATATACAGGGTGCAAAAAATCAAATGCCACAGGGATGGCAACTACCTTAAATATTGTAAATAGCACATTTTGTGTAAGGGAGACTTTTCTTTATTTTAAAAAACAATAAATAATAAATAAATAAATAAATAAATATCTTGGGGACATCTTACACAGATCAACCTAGTCCCACGGTAAGCTCAATTAAGGCTTGTGATGCGGGTACCAGGCGACGATATATATAATAGATACATACGTATAGATACTTAGATACATACACAGCCACGACCAAGGAACAAACATTTGTGATAAATAAATACACAAAGAATGCCCTCGCCGGGATTCGAACCCGGAACCTCCAGCTTCGTAGGCAGGGTCACTACCAACTAGGCTACAGAGGCTGACAACAAACAATAAATTCTGCATTTAAGGATCCGTTACACAAAATATGCTATTTACAATATTTAAGGTAGTTGCCATCCATGTATATAGCATTCGATTTTTCCACACTGCTCGACATGAAAGGGGTCCCCTTTAATATGCCTAATATTAATAGTCCTAATATGAATTCGCATAACGGATTTGGCATAAATAATTAAGCATAATATTGAATAGGCAAAATAATAAAATTCCATAATGCTTAATACGCATATTACTGATTATGCATAATTGAAATATGCATAACATTATTAAATATAACTTTATTCGTCCTAATATGGATTAGCATAAACTTAGAAATCAAGCGAATGAGGCAGATCAGGGTAAAAACAAGACAGTAAGGTTAAGTTCAAAAGACTAATATGCAGAAGCGACGAAGCGAAGTTGAAGCCTAGCTTTCGTCGATATCTCCTACACATCCTAATGAACACGTCAGATACAATCAATTAAATAAAACATTAGGTATTTAATAATCAATTTTATTAGTAAAGAAATCACATCTTCGTAGGCGCATGAGGCGCACAGTACAGAGTGTGTACCTATTTAATACGGGCGTATATTTTAATGATGCTTAAAATACGATCTAGGGAACCTATTTACCTATACCATGATTTTTACGATCACAAAACGATAACTGTATCCCGTATAAAATACACACGCCGTATTTATGAACATTTTAAATTGCTAGGGTAAAAATGTGTGTAATAATTAAAATAATCAATATTTACTATAAAAATATAAGTAGGTATACATGTATGTCAGTCAATAAAATAAGTCAAGACCTAAACATTAACTATTATACCTACGCACAATGCACAAGTTAAAAAAAAATCTAAATTAGTTTTAAATTGGATGCAATATATAGTATATAATAATATTATTAGTACGTACTAATCGACAGTAACTTGGCAAAAATATTAGGTATATAGTATCGGTTTCGCTACGCAGTCTATGATCGGTCATTATTATTTTATCTAGGTAGTATATTTTATACCTTTCAATAAGTATACCAATTAGTATTATGCTCATCCTAATTATTCCAAATCATCGTTATGATAGTTTACGTTATACGTAAATACATTATGCGTAATCGTTTATGCGAAATTATGCTTATGCCACTTAAATAGTATGCTTAACAACGCTATGCCAATTTGAAGTATGCGTAATAAATTATGCGAATTAATATAGACTCACATGAAAGGCATAAGGTCGGATTTAGCAATTTCTCTAACTTGTAAGTAACTTTATGCTTTTGAGACAAGGTCGAATTTAGATACATCTCATACCCACAGAACCAACCTTATGCCTCTCAGGTCGAGCTATGTTGACATTTGTAATAAAATTTAAACCTCCTTCCCCCAGCAAGTTCCGAAGACGTATTTGCATAGTTATAGACTCTACCTACCCTTAATTTTTGCTTATTGATCTGTGACAATCATCATCATCATCATCATCATCATCAGCTAATTGGCGTCCACTGCTGGACATAGGCCTCCCCCAAAGAGTTCCACAAAGATCGGTCGTGAGCTGTCCGCATCCTTTGGACACCCGCAACCTTTACCAGGTCGTCGCTCCATCTTGTGGGGGGCCTTCTCACGCTGCGCCGTCGTGCGTGGTCGCCACTCGAGAACACGCCGATGGGTTCTGTGACAATAATCCAAAATAAATCTATTTCAGAATGGCAACCGGCTGGCTAGCATGGGAATGCGTAGTGTTCGCGGTGTTCGTCGGAGCGACGTCATGCGTGCCGCTGTGGCGCGCGCGCGGCGCCAGCGCAGGGGGGAGCGCCAAGCGCGCGTATATATTCGCGGGGGGCGGGGTCAGTACGCTCGCTATGGTGCTGTCGGTCGCTAGAGGGACGCTGGGCGTCAGGAGCTTCTTAGGTGAGTCAAGTAATGAACATTCCAGAATCTTTACCGAAAACAAGGTAGTTAGTTTGGATATGCGTTACGTAGCGCTGTCACCAGGTGCGATGGTCCCATCGGTCTACCTGGATGCTTAGCCAAGTTGCCAATAGCTAGCGCTTAAACGTCAATCGTAAGCGAAAGGCAGCTAACTGTCTTTGTCGCACTAATGTGCAAGAGTGACAGAGAGGGAAAACTACGATACGCTACCAAGCGCTAGCGATTGGCAACTTGGCTAAGCATTTTGTACAGTATATTTTTGCGGCGTGTGGACTCAGCACGTTGACTACGGTGCTATAGTCAGAAGTTTCTTAGGTGACATCACATTACAGGATAACACTGAAAAAACATGGCAATAGATAGGATAGCATGGAAATGCGTGTCGCAGTGTTGGGGTAAGAGTGGCGCCGGTGCAGGGGGAGCGCCAAGCGCGCGTATATATTCGCGGGGGGCGGGGTCAGTACGCTCGCTATGGTGCTGTCGGTCGCTAGAGGGACGCTGGGCATCAGGAGCTTCTTAGGTGAGCCAAGTTACCTAATGAATATTCTCAAATAATGGCAACAGGCTAGTCTGCGCACTTCACATGGGGTTTGGTGCGGGGGAGCGCCAAGCGCGCGTATATATTCGCGGGGTCAGTACGCTCGCCATGGTGCTGTCGGTCGCTAGAGGGACGCTGGGCGTCAGGAGCTTCTTAGGTGAGTCACAACACAGTTAAGAATCATCATAGCAACGGATAGGGTGGCATGGCAATGGGAGCGCCAAGCGCGCGTATATATTCGCGGGGGGCGGGGTCAGTACGCTCGCTATGGTGCTGTCGATCGCTAGAGGGACGCTGGGCGTTAGGAGCTTTTTAGGTGAGTCACAACACAGGAAATCACTAAGAATCATCATAGCAACAGATAGGGTGGCATGGCAATGGGAGCGCCAAGCGCGCGTATATATTCGCGGGGGGCGGGGTCAGTACGCTCGCTATGGTGCTGTCGGTCGCTAGAGGGACGCTGGGCGTCAGGAGCTTCTTAGGTGAGTCACAATATATTATAATATAACACTGTAAGAGTCATGGCAATTTAATAATGTGCCAAAAACGCGTACATATTAGGGAGCTTGGAGTCAGGAGTTTCTTGGGTATGACATGCAATAAACATCCTAGAATCATGCCGATAGCTTAGGCAGATATACTGAGCTACGGAGCGGACATGGCATACAAAAAACTCAATCTGACATTTGTTCGAGCCTATTTGTGTATACGGGTATGTCTGTATGTATACGTGTAACTAACACAGACACACAGCGGGGCTGCCTTAGATACGGTAGTATAACTAGTTGGTATCTATTTTACTTTATAATATAAAATATCGTGCCGCTGTGGCGCGCGCGCGGCGCCGGCGCAGGGGGGATATTCGCGGGGGGAGGGGTCAGTACGCTCGCTATGGTGCTGTCGGTCGCTAGAGGGACGCTGGGCGTCAGGAGCTTTTTAGGTGAGTCACAACACATTATGACACTAAGAATCATGGCAATAGATAACATGGCAATGCAGTATTCGTCCTTGTCTGTGTGGAGGGAAGTGCGTAGAGTGCGAGTCGCTAGAGGGACGCTGAGCATCAGAAGCTTTTTAGGCGAGTTAAATAAAGATCATTCTAGAATCTATCATAAATACCTGTAGCTGTACCATGAGATTCCGCGGCGTTATTTATGCGAGTTTAATTTCAATACGCGAGTACGAGCGGGGTACTGCTACTGAGTAGCCAAGTTACCACGTTAAACCTCAGTAACGTGTAATCATTTTCTCTCCCTCTATCACTCTTTTTACTGTAACAAACACAGTTGCGTTTCGTTTGCAACTAAACGTTAGCGATCGGCATGAGAACTCTATCACTCTTTTTACTGTGACAAACACAGCTGCGTTTCGTTCGCTACTAAACGTTAGCGATCGGCATGAGAATGCGTAGTGTTCGCGGTGTTCGTCGGCGCGACGTCATGCGTGCCGCTGTGGCGCGCGCGCGGCGCCGGCGCAGGGGGGAGCGCCAAGCGCGCGTATATATTCGCGGGGGGCGGGGTCAGTACGCTCGCTATGGTGCTGTCGGTCGCTAGAGGGACGCTGGGCGTCAGGAGCTTTTTAGGTGAGTCACAACACAGTAAATCACTAAGAATCATCACAGCAACAGATAGGGTGGCATGGCAATGGGAGTGCCAAGCGCGCGTATATATTCGCGGGGGGCGGGGTCAGTACGCTCGCTATGGTGCTGTCGGTCGCTAGAGGGACGCTGGGCGTCAGGAGCTTTTTAGGTGAGTCACAACACATTATGACACTAAGAATCATGGCAATAGATAGCATGGCAATGCAGTATTCGTCCTTGTCTGTGCGGAGGGAAGTGCAAAGCGCGAGTCGCTAGAGGGACGCTGGGCATCAGAAGCTTTTTAGGTGAGCAAATGATCCTTCTAGAATCTATCATAAATACCTGTAGCCGTACCATGAGATTCCGCGGCGTTATTTACGCGAGTTTACTTTCTATCCTGCTCGCTCGCGCCAATACGCAAGTACGAGCGGGATTGATAGAAAGTAAACGCTCGTTAATAACGCCGCGGTAGCTCATGGTAGGGCTACTGAGTAGCCAAGTTACCACTTTAAACCTCAGCAACGTGTAATCAATTTCTCTCTCTATCACTCTTTTTACTGTGACAAACACAGTTGCGTTTCGTTTGCTTCTAAACGTTAGCGATCGGCATGAGAATAGTGTTCGCGGTGTTCGTCGGCGCGACGTCATGCGTGCCGCTGTGGCGCGCATGGAGGGAGGGAGCGCCAAGCGCGCGTATATATTCGCGGGGGGCGGGGTCAGTACGCTCGCTATGGTGCTGTCGGTCGCTAGAGGGACGCTGGGCGTCAGGAGCTTCTTAGGTAAGCCAAGTTTCCTAAAGAATATTCACTTCACATGGGTATGGCGCGGGGGAGCGCCAAGCGCGCGTATATATTCGCGGGGGGCGGGGTCAGTACGCTCGCTATGGTGCTGTCGGTCGCTAGAGGGACGCTGGGGGTCAGAAGCTTTTTAGGTGAGTCAAGTAATGAACATTCCAGAATCTTTACCGAAGACAAGATAGTTAGTTTGGATATGCGTAGCGCAGACACCAGGTGCGATGGTCCCATCGTTCTATCTCTATAGTATATTTTCGTGGCTAGTGAACTCAGCTACGGTGCTATAGTCAGAAGATTCTTAGGTGACATCACATTACAGGATAACACTGAAAAAACATGGCAATAGATAGGATAGCATGGAAATGCGTGGCGCAGTGTTGGGGTAAGAGTGGCGCCGGCGCAGGGGGAGCGCCAAACGCGCGTATATATTCGCGGGGGGCGGGGTCAGTACGCTCGCCATGGTGCTGTCGGTCGCTAGAGGGACGCTGGGCGTCAGGAGCTTTTTAGGTGAATCAAGTAATGAACATTCTAGATTCTAGAATTATGGTAATGGGCTTTTCGCCTGGGAATGCTGTGTACGCAGACACAAGGGCAGAGTTAGTACCTTCTGGGCGAACTCGCTCCATCATAGCGATCTCTGCCAGCAACTAGTCTGTGTCCATGAGTAAGCCCATTTCAAACTTTAAAAAAAAACTCTGGTTCCATAGCGACTATCGCTACGACCGCTATGTGGCTAAAGGGACGCTTGGAGTCAGGAGTTTATTGAGTAAGTCACGTAATGAACCTTCAAGAATCGTGGCAATACGCTAGTTCGCTTGGAATGTTGTGTTTTGATTTTAACCTACTTCACGTGACAGCGTCAAGGATGTTTTCAACTGACTCAATGGGCTATTTGAGGGTAGATTTTGCTTACGTTCATTTAAATACCTAATAGTACAGACTATAGGTCCAATATTCTGCAGTGTTGAAAACAAAAGTCTTTGATCAATGTGTGTTGCCAGTGATGACATACGGTATCGAAACGTGGTCGCTTACAATGGGCCTCATAAGAAGTCACTCAAAGGGCAATGGAGAGGGCTATGCTGGAAGTCTCTCTGCGAGATCAGATTAGAAACGAAACCATCCGCAGTAGAACCAATGTAACCGATATAGCTCTCCGAATTGCTAAACTGAAGTGGCAGTGGGCGGGGCTCATTGTGAGTAGAACCGATGGCCGTTGGGGCGGAAAGGTTCTCAAGTGGCGGCCACGTACCGGAAGTCGCAGCGTAGGTAGGCCCCCCACAAGGTGGACTGATGATCTAATGAAGGTCACAGGAGTCAGCCGGATGCGGGTGGCACAGGACTGGTCATTGTGGCAATCTTTGGGAGAGGCCTATGTTCAGCAGTGGACGTCTTTCGGCTGATATTTTATGATGATGATATATAAATAATAAATATAAATAAATATTTTGGGACATCTTACACAAACCAACCTAGTCCCACGGTAAGCTCAATTAAGGCTTGTGGTGTGGGTACCAGGCGACGATATATATAATAGATAGATACGTATAGATACTTAGATACATACACATCCACGACCAAGGAACAAACATTTGTGATAAATAAATACACAAAGAATGCCCTCGCCGGGATTCGAACCCGGAACCTCCAGCCTCGTAGGCAGAGTCACTACCAACTAGGCTACAGAGGCTGACTGATATGATGACCGACTATAAGTAAGTTACATACCTAGTGATCTTTCTAGATTGTTTGCCAAAACCTAGGTAGCATGGGTATGACTACGTAGATGTAAAGTAAGGCTATTTTAAGAATTCGCAATCGAAAAGAAAAATCAATGCAAATGTCAAGATGAGCTTCCAGTGTTTTTAACAGAAGCATGCCTTTATGCTAGCTTTTTGAAATACCGACATGTTGAAACATGAAAGCGGTGACCACTTAAACACGTTCCACTCCACGCCTATTCGACTTCAAAATGTCGAGTTGATTTGTTGACTTGGGCTCAACTCGCCCAACCTGCTCAGGTGTCTTTAATTGTAAAATAAACTGCGACCATATATAACATGGACGTCTAACGCCAGCTCAAAAATGCCCCCAAAAGCAATTGTTCAGTTGTGCCTAGATGGGCAGGACATAGCGCTTTTCTTAACACCGCGCATATTTCGGCGCAACATCTTTGACAAATGTTTATAGAATATAGCCAATCAAAACTTTGATGAACCAATCACAACTATTTTTAAATGGCGGTTTAAGTTTTTATAGGTTGATATTGACATTCATTACCGTGATGCATTGAAGAGGGGGTGACACTTGTCAACTAAAATTCAGGACCGTTTTTGAAAGGCAATTTTATATGGCGTGCGGCTTCCATGTTTTATTTGTTCGTAAACAATATATCAGTTGGTTAATGATGGTCCCGTATATCGAGCTACGCGTCACTTACATACAGGGTGAGACATGAGTCGTGAATAGTAATACGTTTTTTTAACTCTATAAACAACTAACAACTAAATGCCCCACAAGTTATTTCAAAATTGACAAGTTATTTATTTATTTTTTGTATTTTTTTGAGTTTATGTTTTTGTATTTTTTGGCTTTAGGATATCGAAAAAAAATTAAGACAAATGAATGGAATAATTTAAATTACCTCTTGAAATTGAAGTATTTCATTAATAATGACAATTTTGTCATTTCGTAATTTACAATGACAGTTTTGTAAAATTAAATGATATTTATTACTTAACATTATAATAGCTCAAATAGCCGTTATCAATTTGGAAAAACACCTTAAAAATCAGAAAAAGCCACAAAAATATTAAAAAACATGACTATTTCGAAGCAACTTGTGGGGCGTTCAATTGTTAGTTGTTTATAGAGTTAGAAAAACGTATTACTGTTCACGACTCATGTTTCACCCTATACTCTTACATGTATATTATACTCTTATATCTTAGCATATGTATGTATAGGTATTTAGCATTTGTATGTATTTAAGTATCTAATTGTATCTATCTATTATATATATCGTCGCCTGGTACCCACATCACAAGCCTTAATTGAGCTTACCGTGGTACTAGGTCGATTTGTGTAAGACGTCCAATATATTTATTTATTATTATTTTATAGCAACGCCGAGAAACGATAAACGCGGGATGTCCTACTGACTTCAGTAACAGTGTCAAGTCTCTGTAGGCTATGGTTACATAACAGTTTACTATCACACGGACAAGTGGTAAACAAGCATATCCATTAAACCAAAACTGTCCTAATACAAAATAATCAACTTTTTGGTAAATCGATAAATAAGATTTCTAAACACAGCTCTCTGAATCGCTAAACTGAAGTGGCAGTAGGCGGGGCACACTGCTCGTAGAACCGATGTCCGTTAGGGTTGAAAGATTCTCGAGTGGCGGCCCTGAGGTGGACTGGATGACCTGGTGAAGTCCATCAGAGTCCGTCAGAGTCCGCTGGATGCGGGTGGCGCGGGACCGATAATTGTGTCAATCTTTGGGGGAGGCCAATATTCAGCAGTGAACGTCTTTCGGCTGATATGATGACGATGATACGAATATATAAATATTTGAAAGAAGATTACAAAAAATACTTCTGACAAATGTACGCATTTTCCGGGACCAATGAGTTAAATGCCGTACGCGAAACGATCAAGAAAACGTTTGATTGAAAAACAAAAGTTGTCATCTCAGTCCTCAAAAGATAACAGCTTTTATACTCGTAATGATACAGTTACATTACATAGGATTGTAGACCGGGGAACTTAGTAGTACTTTTAATGACTTATCCCAAAATCATGACATGAATAAAAAATAACAGACGATAACTCAAATCTGATAATCTGAACCCTAATTGTTATTATTTTTTTAACATTTATTATATTTATATTTCCGATAGTGTGTAAAAATCATGATGGCTTGCATTAGTAAGGTACCTACTGGTTTCATATAATTTTCTACACATTTTCGAGGAAACACCTTAGTTACCCAGTCATAATATTGTTATCAAGGTAACCGTCACGGTTACAATGATAACGAAAGTAGTACGAATTTAAATGAGAATTCAATGTTAATAGGTTACGGGTGCCAGGTTAAACAAATTTGATTAAAGTCTGTAGGCTTAGCACATGATCAGCGCGACAAAATGTCTCGCGGCATGATACTTTCCGTGTTTTACTAAACTACGTGGATAAAGAGGGAACGATAATCTAATCGCGCTAATAATGCAAATTTTACCTATAATTCGATTAAAAATATTGGCAAAACATGAAAAGAATTCATGAATGAATAAATATGGAGCAAATCTGGTTAAGATGCAGACAGAGATCGGCAAAAAGTAATCTAATTACCTACTTCTGTCAATTACGTTTGTATGTGTAATTTGTACATTACAAAGTACAGAATCGTGAGGAGGAATTACATTACTTTTTGTTTTGCCCAACTCTGGATACAGAGTTAAATTTTATTCGGCAATGTTCTAAGATTAGCTTAGCCATCGGTTCTGTTATGTAAGTGACTATAGGTGACTATCTACATAAATATCAAGGTCACAAATCATAGAATAATCAGGTCATGTGTGAATATTTTCGCCCTAGTTCTGCTCGTACGAAAAGCACGTGACTGAAATGCAAATGAATGAAAATTAAGTAGAAGATTAGAAACCTGTGAAACGCCACGCTGTAAGACACGTGACACTGAAGTGTTTACTATACGCCGAATAGTATAGCACGTGACTACTATATTTACGGTCTGATTGACAATTAGGGCTGCCAACTGTCCCGCTATATCCCGTTTCTGGGGTCGTAAAGTATGCGCCCCGCAAAGGGTTCGAGCGGGACGACAGTTGTCCCGCTTTTCAGGGAATACTAAACTGGAGATACTAAAATAATAATATGAATACGTAAATGAAAGCAATTTAAGATTGCGTCCTGTTCATTTGAATGTACCAGGTCGTCCGCGACTATAGCCCGCGAGCACCTAAATTTGCATCTAGTATATTTAACCGATCTGAAATTAAGCATTGTTTTTTTAATTTTAATGTCATTCCCATCCTGCATTTTATAGCCAAGCCTTTAGATCTTTGGTTGGCAACCCTATTCACAATCCTTGGATAAGTATACATCCGTCATATTAAATTATCAGTATCACTCTCCTTTTCCCCAAGCATTTAAAAGTAAAGGACAGCTGTTAAGCAAGTTTATCTGATAGATATTTTTATTTCGGAGATGCTGAAACAGGCTGTTAGCCGTGTGGTGACGGCAATAAGAATACATTTGTCACCACCCGAACTCTTCCCGCGGGTGTCGTAGGAGTCGACTAAGGAATTGAAGTGTCACTGGCCATTCTTTGATAGAAGATTGATTGATTGATGATGGGCAGCACCAGCAGCGTTATAATAGTGGACAGCGATCGCTAGACCACTTGACACTTCCCTCCTATAGGAGAGGCCTAAGTCCAGCAGTGTATTGAGATAGGCTGATGATGTGAAACAGGCTCTTAGTGTACTACCTAATTGTAAATCATCACTGTTACTAAAATCCCAGACCATAGACTACGGTTACCGCTTACTATTGGACGGTCCACGGTTTGTTTATCCTCCTATTTAAAAAAAACTTTATTACATCGTTTAGTAGGTTAACTAATTTTTATTTTCCTAAGGTCGTGAATTCTTGACGTGATCGGCCTGAATCGGAACTTCTTCCGATTCTTGAAAGTTGTTTTAACACGTTGTAAAATGTATCATCATCATCATCAGCCTATGATAGTCCACTGCTGGACGTAGGCCTCTCCTATTAACTATGCGTATAGACGCATTAGGAGGTCATCATCATCATCATCATATCAGCCGAAAGACGTCCACTGCTGAACATAGGCCTCCCCCAAAGATTGCCACAATGACCGGTCCTGCGCCACCCGCATCCAGCGGACTCCTGCGACCTTCACCAGGTCATCGGTCCACCTTGTGGGGGGCCTACCCACGCTACGCCTTCCGGTACGTGGCCGCCACTCAAGAACCTTCCCGCCCCAACGGCCATCGGTTCTACGCGCAATGTGCCCCGCCCACTGCCACTTCAGTTTAGCGATTCGGAGAGCTATTTCGGTTACTTTGGTTCTGCTGCGGATGGTCTCATTTTTAATCCGATCACGCAGAGAGACTCCTAGCATAGCCCTCTCCATTGCCCTTTGGGTGACTTTGAGCCTTCTTATGAGACCCATTGTAAGCGGCCACGTTTCAGTACCGTATGTCATCACTGGCAACACACACTGATTAAAGACTTTCGTCTTCAAACACTGCGGAATATTGGACGAAAATATGTGTCGTAGCATCCCGAACGCTGCCCAACCGAGTCGGATTCGACGATTGACCTCTTTCTCGAAGTTGGACCTACCTAACTGAATAGTTTGCCCTAGGTATATATATTCGTCTACAACTTCGAGTGTAAAGTCTCCGATTATTACGGGAGTTGGTGCTACATGGGAATTCGACATAATTTTCGTCTTATCCATGTTCATCCTAAGACCAACTCGCTCGGAGGCTTTACTGAGGTCAACGAGCATAGTACTTAAGTCCTCCAAGGTCTCAGCCAAGACTACTATATCATCAGCGAATCGAAGGTGAGTGAGGTACTCGCCGTTTATGTTGATACCCAGCCTTCTCCAGTCCAGAGTCTTAAAGACATCCTCCAGTGCAGCGGTAAACAGCTTAGGGGAGATGACATCTCCTTGCCTAACTCCCCGCTGCAGCAGAATAGGCTTCGAGCTCTGGTCTTGGAGTCGGACTGACATTGTGGCGCTCTCGTACAAACACTTCAACACCTCGATATAGCGGTATTCGACTTGGCACCGTTGGAGAGACTGTAGTACTGCCCATGTTTCGATCGAATCGAAGGCTTTCTCGTAGTCCACAAACGCTAAACAGAGGGGCAGGTTATATTCTTCGGTCTTCTGTATAACCTGGCGAAGCGTATGGATGTGGTCTACGGTACTAAAGCCTCTTCGGAAACCGGCTTGTTCGGGAGGCTGGAAGTCATCAAGCCTGCGTGCAAGACGATTCGTAATGACTCTTGAAAACAGCTTATAGACATGGCTCAGAAGTGAGATGGGTCGGTAGTTCTTCAATAAAGCGTTGTCACCTTTCTTGAAGAACAGTACCACCACACATCTGTTCCATGCCTTTGGCGTTCTCCCTTCCAGTAAGACGGAATTGAACAACTTCTGAAGGGCCGTAAGGATCGGTTTACCACCCGCCTTCAGAAGCTCAGCTGTAATTCCGTCCTCCCCAGGCGCCTTGTTATTTTTGAGCTGTACAAGAGCCATTCTAATCTCGCACAGGCTGATGTCCGGGATGTCTTCTGTATAGTGTCGGGTCAGTCTAGCTCTGAGGTCTTCCGCTAGATCAACTTCGGGTCTGCTAGTTGACGTGTACAGCTGTCCATAAAAACCCTCTATCTCACTCAGCAGCTCAGATCTGGATGTGACGATTCTACCATCCTCAGTCTTTAATTTGGCGAGCTGGCTTTGCCCAACAGACAGATCCCTTGCAAAAACTTTAGAGCCCTTGTTCCGCTCGATGGCTTCTTCTATACACTTGGTACGGATTCAAGATTCAAGATTCAAGATTCAAATTCTTTAATGTACAAAAACACAAGTCAAAACAAAATTACACATTACAAACAATACAGCAAATACAACTTCATAAAATTAGTAAAAAGGGAAACAAATCATAATAATAATCTTAATCTAGACATGTCAAAAGAATAAATAATAATTAAAAAAAAAAAAAAAAAAAAAACTATTTCAAAAACAAAAACATCACACAAAATATACATTATTCACATTAATTAAAGGATAATATAAACAATAATAATAATCTAGACATGTCAATGATCGTTATAAAATTCCTTAACACTGTAGTATGCTTTCTTTAATAAAAACGTCTTTACGAGATTGACATATTGCTCGTAGGAAGGCACCCGTTTAACCTCCGAACTCAGTTTATTATAAATTTTGACACCCACTACTCGCAAAGAATTTGATGATTTCGCCAATCTGGCAGGAACCGGTATCACATCATTGGCAGTTCTCCTCTGATCAGGACGTCGCATTTTAAACTCGTCCAAGTGCTTCCACATAAACTTGGCTACTTCAAGGATAAACATACACGGAACTGTTAATATTTTAAGCCGCACATAATGTTCTCTCGTTGGTGTGAATGGCGGCACCCCAGCCAATAACCTCACGGCTCTTTTTTGCATTATGAACACCCTGTCCCTATCAGCAGCAAGACCCCAAAGGTCAATTCCATATGAGATAATGGAATTGACGTACGCATAATATGCCATACGGATGGTTTCCTGAGAGAGAGCAGGGGCGAGCCGTGACAATGCAAAGGATGCCTGAGCGAGCCTACCTGAAAGAACATTTATATGAGTATCCCATCTTAAGCCAGAGTCTAAGTAGATGCCCAAGAATCGCGTTTCATGGACCTGTGGTAATTTAACATCATCAACTATAATATCCAGCGGTGTCGGGTACGTTCCTCTTAACCAAAAATGCATGATGAAGGTTTTGTTGAGGTTAATTAAAAACCCATTCGCTCCGAACCAGTCCGACAATTTATTTAGGACACGAACGGTATTTTCTTTCAAGTTTGAAAAATTATCTCCAGAAACAATGGCACAACCGTCATCAGCGAACATTATGAAGTCACCACGTGGGAACATCCCGATTAGATCATTTACCATCACAAGAAAAAGAAGGTTACCTACTGCCGAGCCCTGGGGAACGGAATAATCTCCAAGTGTCTTTGAATCTGACCTGGTTACACCACCATCAACCGATACTACTTGTTCCCTATCCTGCAAGAAAGACTTAATGAAGCCCAGAAAGCTACCACATACCCCGTATCTCTGTAGCTTCATCAACAGTAGCTGGTGATCAACAGAGTCAAATGCACGCGACAGGTCACAGAAAACAGCAGCCACCATTTTCCTGTCATCCAAATATTTCAGTAACCACTGGTGAACCGCACGCACAGCGTCGACTGTTGACTTGCCCTGGCGGTATGCGTATTGGTGTTCGTGAAATAATTTATTGTCTTCAAAATATTTAGCCAACCTATTACATATACCGAGTTCAACCACCTTCGACATTGCAGGGACTAACGATATGGGCCTATAGTTTTTCATATCCTCATTAGACCCTTTGCCCTTATACACCGGGCATACCTTAACAATTTTTAATAAGCTTGGATATTCCCCTAAAATAGCACACTGGTTAAGAAGGGCACAGAAAATATCAATTACATTGTCCGGTAATCTCTTCACAAGATCTGCAGAAATATCATAGTAGTCTGTAGAGTGTTTAGATTTTATAGCTTTCAACAATTGTTTTAACTCCAATATTGTAAATAAACTAGTATCTATCTTTGACGTGATCGAATCTGTTACACTAGTCATAAACAAGAGTGCCTGCCGCGAATCAGCACGAATAGACACAGAGCTATTTAAATCAACATAATAATTATTTATTTTATCAGCTACTTCTTTTTGACCGCAACTAGACCCAGTGTTCGCTAACATTAGTGCCTCAATCGGGTTTGGTCTATTGTGTTTTTTACATGTTTCCGTATTAATAATGCACCATAGTGTTTTACAAACATTTTTAGAATTTTCAACTGTTTTACGAATGTAATTGCATCGTTTTTCACATTTCAATTTACTTAGTAACGATTTATATTTATTTACAAAATCAATCAAATATTCATTCGTGGGATGTCGGTCTAAAAGATTATTGATGTCATCATAAAATTGAGTCATATGTAAAATTTCATCATCAACCCATATTTTCTTCCTATTATTAACATGTGGATATTTTCTTAAAGGAAAGTGTACATCGAACCTATTCTTAATTGCAGTTATTAGTTTATTCACCTTTTGTCCGGGTTCAAGGTCCGAGTGGAAAATATCATAGAATGATCTACTCGACAGATCCTGCAAAAAGCCGTGCATCTTTACTTGTGATATATTTCTACGTACAACAGGCGGTGTGTACGTATTTTGTTTAGCGATGTGTAATTTTAATAACTGAGCGTCGTGGTCACTGAGGTGACTTCGTATGAGCTGTATGTCCCAAGTACCCTTTTTACAGTTTGTATAAACATGATCAATACATGTACCAGTCGATGTCGTAATCCTAGTTGCTGACAAGTGAGTAGGGTATAAATCATATTGAGCCATTAGATCCAACAATTGACGCTTTTGAGTTGTATTTTTCAAAAGATCAACGTTAAAATCACCCATTATTACTAATGAGTACTCCAAAGAAAACTGTTCAGAAATTGAATACAGTAGTAACTCCAAACCTCTTAAACATTGTTTAAATCTATTAACATCAGATGTGTATAAGCATATAACCACTATTTTACAATCTATTAATTGAATACCACAGACTTCAATATCTAATTCTACAGAAATGTCTGAGATGAATGTCAACTCTTTATATTTAATATTATTTGCAAATACAAACATACTCCTCCGTTTTCATATTTTGACCTACAATAACTAGCAGCTAAATAATAATTAAGTATATTTATCTGATTCAGTTCATAATCCTTCATCCAATGCTCAGACAAACATATTACATCAGGGTTATTATGTAACTGTAAACAGCATTCCAGGGAGGATACTTTATTACTTAGTTTTCTAATATTTTGATGCAGAAATCTTAAGTATTTATTTGACTTATGAACATTTTGCAAATTGCTTTTTACACATATATCTGAACTTGTTTGTGCCCTATAATTTAGTATAATGTTAGTATTAGCGAAAAAATGTATTTTCAGTCTGCGTGCACACAGACGATTTTTTTACTATGCTAGCATAAGTTACTAGAGGCAAAGGTGTAGTAACAACACTTCCAGATGTCTTATATTTACTTATAATTAAAAGGGTTACTTTTCTTGCCAAGACAAATTTCCTATTTAAATTTATGTTATCCATGTCAATAAAATTTACATAATTAAATTGTAGTGCCATGTATTTTAACTCATAGTTCAGCAAATCAATTAAATTATTATTATTTATGTTGTGTTGGACACTTGTTATAATAACATTAGTATTAGACAACATCCTCATGTAGAATTCAAGCTGATTTAGGTACAACTTTGGATTTGTCTCATTAATACCACTAAGCAAAACAATAAAGTC